>JBBMKF010446574.1:0-30261 GCA_037834155.1 Curcuma caesia | reverse complement strand
TGTAAACTCGTACGAGTTTACGATACGAATTTACGATACGAGTTTGTGCACCCCTAACCGAGTCGACACTGGAATCGTGAGTTTGACAACCTTGGGTAAGAACATACCTGTGAGGGTGTGGTGGTTGCGTCCAAGTCGAAGCAAGGGAGTGCGCTCACTGTGGATTTGTTCCAGAAGTGTTGCACCGGAGAAGAAGAACACCAAGGAGGATTTGGTTTGTGGAACTTGAGGAGCCTTTCGATTCTTCGTGATCGTTCTTCCGACGCGAGCAATCTCAACCGAGGCACGCAACAACAGGTATAAACTACATTTAATTCACTATATTTTTTATATTGTGCAAAAATCAAAAAAGCTTCCCAAATTTTATAAATCATAAAGGATATTTTTTTTCAAAAATTAAATTAAATTAAAAGGATGTCCCTAGTTTCTAAAATATTCTTATTTGTAATATTATTATAGCAATCCGAATTCGAATAGTCTCTTATATGCAACTTCCTTTTCCTGAATAAGATATTCACTTAGATTCGACAGGTACTCCTCCCTTGTAGAGTGGTTTTAGAGAGACTAGGCATCGGACATAATCAAATCATATCTACTGGCATAGTAAAAGAAAGAATCTCATATTATATAGTAAGATATGGCCAGCTGAGCATCTCGAGGCAGAGAAGCACTTACACATTCCTTCTTCGCTCGCTGTTAGACTTTGTAATTCATCTTAATTTTGAGTCGTTGTTCATCTTCTCTTTGTGATCGCATGTAACTAAATGCTGCTGAGAGCAGTCTACTGACTTGGTGTAATTTCTAATGCTACGTTTGTTACTTATGTGTTTAATTAATTGTATTTTTCATGTTGTGCAAAAATCAAAAAAGCTTTCAAAATTTTATAAATCACAAAAGGATGTTTTTTTTCCCAAAAATAAAATTAAATTAAAAAGATGCCCCTTTTTTTTAAAAAAAAATAGTCTTATTTTCAATATTATTATAACAATCCAAACCCAAAGAGTCTCTTATATGCAACTTCCTTCTCTCGAATAGGATAGCTATTTAGATCCGACGGATACTCCTCTTTTGCAGAGTTGTTCTGGAGAGGGTAGGCATCATAACAAAAGAAAGAATCTCATATTATATAGTAAGATAATTCTTCATGGTATTTGCTTACGAGAGTGGTTTCATTCTGGCTTTGCTTTGAGAACTAAGTGTTACAATTTGTAACAATTATTCTATAATTATTATAATGTGTAACCGTTAATATAATATTATTATAACAACTTCTACAATGGTATAGTAGTTAATTAATAAATTCTACAATTATTTTAACATATTTTTTACTAATTTAAAATGATCTTGATCAAATTGATAAATATCATTTTAATATAATAGTATTTGAGATTTAAAATTTAGAGTTTAAGGTATTAAAATTTAACATTTAGGATTCTAATTTAAAGTTTTCTTCAGAGATTTCTGAGGCCATAGTCAACAACATCAATAACTCGAAAACATTCCGCATAATTAAGCTTGGATCAAAGATAAGACCACTAACAGGAATGCTGTCATCTATAATTCAACTTTAGAAACAGTTTGTTCTGTGTTTGCATTAAAAAGCCTTCTATGAACATGGTTAAAGGCTCAAACACCATCGGATGCCCCCCTTTATCTATTTACATTTCCTCTGCTAACACGCTATTTCAGTTGGCTCTTCTTCTTATTTGTTAAATGAATTTCAAAAACATAAATAAACTAGCAAGATCCCTGAAACTCTTAACTACACTTACTCCCTCGAATTACAAAAATAGTATGTGGAATGCTCTTGCCTCTCTGAATACCAACTGAAACATTTTCTTTGCTTTGGTTTAGTAGATCGAGTTCAACTATCCACATTCATAGAAAATCGAGATCATCTGCAGGACTGGACCAGCTACAGCCAGCAGACCATCCCAAAACACCAAGGATGACATCCACACTCCCACAAGCATTCACCTACAGTCACATCCATATATAAGACAACAAACAAGAAAAGGAAAATTACTTGTTGATAATTAAGCCGTACCAGGTTGTCATATGTTCCTTCATAATGAAACACCATAACACCAATACCCCTTTTGCTGTCAATCTCTGCCTGTTTCAGAACATCGAAGATCAGGTTGATATGCAACATATAGCACATATAATTCATGTTTGATTGTCACTAACCACGCAAGAGCATATCCTAATTCCGACAGCTGCCAATGCTGATGTAACTTCAGCCATCATGCCTGCCAAGGGAGTGCATAGATTAGGAGAACAGATTTGTAGCTAGAACAGATTTGTAGCTAGAATATGAACATCGAACTGGATGGATGCCCATCTTCAATATCATATGCCCCAAGTAAACCCGGCCTTAATATTATTAAGTGATTGGAGAATAGAAATAATCATTACCTTTGCGATCAACACATGCAACATGAAACCATTTAATCGAATGCCCTTCCAAATTATGCCACAATGCGATTTTGCCTGCTTTCCAGCTTTCTAAACCAGATATCACTTCTTTATAAGTAGGAATCTTTCCAAATATGAACTCTGTAAGAGCATGATCCCTGGGCATTGGATCACCATTGATCTTCACACTCAATTTTTGTGCAGTGTTGTTGGGCTTTCCATTGATTTTAAGCAACCCAGTATTGTTCTGAACAGGCACGAGGCCATGCTTTGTCTTAGCTGATTCTTCCACAATCGCAAGAATCTTTTCCCATATGGATTTCCTTTCACTGAGCGACCCCTGCTCGTTTTCACTCCCATCCTTGATATCCGCAACAAAATCATCTACTGCATCTGCAGTTATTTCAGTTGCTGCAAGTGCAGCTTGCTCTCTCAGAAACTGATAAAAATATATAAAGGTTAATGAGACAAGTGATCCAATAGTCATGAAAAAGGTGTGATAAAAAGGGCTCCTACTTTCATTATCTTATGTCTAGCACTGCGAGTCTTTGCATGCTGCAGCCATTGCTGATGCCTCTGGAAAGCTGACTTGTTTGATAAAGCCTAGCAAACAGCAAATTATAATTAACTAAAAAAGTAAAAGGCAGTTAGGAAATGCAACACTTGGTGAAAGGATCAGGTAACTACACCACTTGACCACTGGGAAATGACATGGTACTATCAATGAAATGAGCTAAAGAACAATGACTAAAGATTCTAAGAAAATATAATCCACTTAGTTTTAGTTAGGGCAACAGTCATAATTATCCTGTCAAAAGGAAAGATTTTAAATACAAGTAATAATTCATAATAAGAAATTACCTTAACCAATTAAATCCAAATACTAAGCAGTAGAAGTCATCAACAACATAAAATCTACCAATTGCCACAATATGTCCAAAGTAGCTGACAGCTAAATTAGAGGGGTGAATACCAATTTGTTGTGTGGTTAGTGGTCTACAAATATATATGTATGTGTGCATTAGAAATAAAGAATACAAAAGAAATGCAAACCAGAGTGGGCACCGGCATTTTTATGCAGTTCACGATTCCCCAAAATCACTACATCCACGACCTATACACACAATGTCCTCTTTCTCCACTTCAATTGAGCACTAGATGTGGAAAAACCTCTTACAACAATCAGTATGGAAGAATACAATAAGAATAGAAAACAGTCAAGGCTTGGTGGAGCAGAATATAAGTGTTTTACTAATTTAGCAAGTATCAGTTGACTCATCATCAATCACCAGTCGACCAATCCTTCAAATCTTATCCAAATCATGCCGTTAAAACTTCATCTTCGGCTCTATTTGAACTAGTCATTGTAGCATTAGTCGATTGGACTTATAACAATCAACTGATTAGTGCTCAGTAGACTGTGCTAGTCTAATCCAGAACTTTTTGTGCACTTCAAATAGAATTCAGTCGACTCCTAAAGATTTTGTTTACTTCAAACAAACCTCAATCAACTTGTCAAATCGATTAGAAAACTTTCTATTCATTTGTCAATGTTTGAACCATCAATTGAGAAATACTTCTCATCAATTGAGTGATCCAACCAGAATACCTCAAACAGACCTAACTTGGGGTATTTGAACCACTAGTCAATTGAATCCCAACACCAATCGGATCCCCTGACTTCAACCATATCTAAGGTTGAGTTTACCTAAGTTTGCCATCTACCCTTGACCAATGTATAATATCACTCCACTCACATCTCTCATGGAATTTCTCCAAGTCTTCAGGTCTTTTTTCCGTAAGTTATGTCCCTCTCTAAGCCCACAGCTTTGCCTTAACCATCCTTCACGTTTTTGCTTACGTAGATCTCCTCCTTAACGTGACATGCTCCGATACTCCTTATCCTACGGTCCCTCTGATGCACCATCCATCTCCAATCTCACGGACCTCAAATCATCGAGACATCACAACTCTTATTCACGCCAAGTCAACCTGTATACCTGGTAGATCCTCTACAACTTAGACATAAATTAGATAAACACCAATCTCATTAAAACACTTTGTTGCCTAAATGCAAAGGGAGACGAGAGTCCTAACAATAATAGCTCAAGGTTGGACCTTTCTATTGCAACTTAAGTGTGCCATAAAGTCCTCAAATAAGTCCGTTCTCATTGTAAAATCCACTCTTCGAGTGAGACTTTAAAAGGAAGAGGGTTTATTTTACTATTAGCTTAGTTAACAATAATTTTTTTCATGCTTTTCCTTTTTTTTAGGTTATTGTAATAATTAGATTATATATTAATTAAAGAGTCATAATGATGGAACTCAAGACCTCAGTCATGGTCACTCAGTTGTTGATGCTGCTGAAACCTGAGGTTGGAGTGTTAGGAACAATGCGAAATTGGGATGTAGAGTAGAATGAGGACAATGTTCGTGGGTTCAGAGCCGATAGAGATTGAGCTAGCATAGAGCATCGGTGGCTAGTATGGTCAATGCACAAGAGTGCAACTCTCATGCATAGGGAAGAGATTGTTGGGTGCCTTGGGTCATTCCAATCGAAGATTTACATAGAAATCAACATTAATCGGGGAGATATCAACAACACCAGAGAGGTGGGCAATGGGCATTAGAAGAAAATGGAAGACATAACTTTAGGTTTCTTAATAGCAAAGCATTGGATCAAGAAGAATAGAATTTTATATCGAGACCAAACTGTCGTGTTGAGTACAACTCTAAGAAGGTCATAGTTTATTTTTTTTCTAAATAAAATAATTTTAAAAAATTAAAAAAGGAAAAAATAAAGAATATTAAAAAATCAAAATAGTTTTTTAAATTATCATTTTAAAATTATTTTTTCTTTTTAATTTTTACTATTTTTTAAATGTTTACATTTTTTATTCAATGGACTCAATTTAGTACATGGGCCATGCTCGACATATTTGTGTCGTGATCAAGGTTTAAAATCTCGACCCGTGTTGAGGTTTCGCTCCCAGATCAGAACGATACTGTTTCGGTATCGCATCGTGCCATACCGATACAGTTTTAATACTTTTTTATTTATATATATAGTAACTATTAGATAAATATGTTTATTGTGTATAATTTAAAAGTAAGTTGTATATTGATTTTACATAAGTTCTAAATTATTGATTTGGAATTAAATATGTTTTATATAAGTTCTCAATTATTGATTTGGAATTATTGATTTTGTATAAGTTCTCAATTATTGATTCAAAACTATTTTAATTTATAAAATTTTAAGATTTGATTTTGTATAAATTATAAATATGAATTATAATTTTTAATTAAACTATTTTTAATTTTTTATTTTTAATAAAAAATAATAAAAATAGAAATTTATATATCCTTCTCCCGATTACCACAATCTCGCGATCGACAGAAGGAATCAAATTGATTCCTTCTGTCGTGTACTGTGCCGCAACTCAACGGACGCAATGACGCATGCGAATTTCTTATATAATTCCCCCGATTACTGCAATCTCACGAACGACAAAAGGAATCGAATTGATTCCTTCTGTCGTGTACTGTGCCGCAACTCAACGCATGCCATGACACATGCGAAATTCTCGCACGTGTGCTGTGCTAGTTGAGTGTCGATGTTGGTCCCACAACAGAACAGTAAAAATCGGGGGTATCGAGCGGTTCGGTTCGATATTTTAATGTTTGGTCATGACTAAACCTATTTTATGTCGTAATCAATTTAACCTGCTATTAGGCAATGCTTGATTGTGGGTTAAACCACTTCTACATAGCCTAACCCACGAACAAAGTTGAGATGAGTCCGGCACAACCTAGCCCCTATCAAAGTATGTTAGACACAACCTAGACTAGGTAAGTAAGGTCACAAGTGAACATAGTACAATTTTTTATAAACTCAATCCTAATGAAAACTAGGTAAGAATAAACAAATAAAAATCCAATTATTCTTATTAATTATCTACCCAAATTGAAAGATGATAAACTAAAATAGACTAATTACCAAATGTTCTAAATTTAAATATTCTCCAATTGGATTTCTTCTCTCCATCACAATGTATATTTGGCTAATCTTTTTTAGAAAAAAAAGGTTACATCCATGCTTTGACTTTTATTACATTGAGTTGCTAACACATGTAAAATAGTGTTAGTAGATGAGATCCTGATGAATGCATGGAATTATAATAAAAATGAAGAAAAATTATCGCATACTCCTAGAAACTAAGTGCGCTTCAAGTCTCCAACCAAGGATAAAATGAGACAATAATCTTAAGATGGCATGTTAAAATTTAATAAAGGGGAAACCATAGGAGCAACAAATAAATGAGGTAAATCAATTATAATCAATGCGCTCGAGCTCAAATACAAGTATCCAGAATGTAGTGGCTCTAACTATTTTTAAAAGATTTTGCACCTTATCAGTAGGGACATGGATGTTGACTAGGTGTGTCGTCTAAGTGTTGAAATCTGACTACGAAGGGAATAGATGAAGAGGTCAAGTATCAAAGTTCATAATGTACTGGAAACTTATTTGAAAACCAAGAAAATAGTCTCAAGTATTTTAAACACAAAATATAAGGATCTATTTGCTTAACCTAAAGAGTGTCTACTTGTTACAAAGCATAAACCTCCCAATTACATTACATCTTTAATGCTATCTAAATATTTAAGTCAAAAGACATGATGGCAGTAGATATACAATTGATGCAACTATTAGGACAAGCAAATTACCTAAATCATACATAAGTCTAACAATCAAATAACTCCATAAAAAAAACTTAACAACACAACATCATGACAAGCAAAAACAATTTCCTAGTAGCAGTACTTGATAAAAACAGGTGTTTTATTATCTTTTCACAACATTTCCTATTCTTTTTCCCATTCCCTCTATCTCTTCTCTTTCCATCCTCTTCTCTTACTTCCCACTCACGCTGTCTGCTTGTTGCTATTATTAGTAGGTTAGGACCACTTGGAGGCAGAGGAGGTCAAGGATGGTGCATAAGAGGAGCACCATAGAAAGGATGGATTACTGCTGATGCATCACCAATCAAAGCAAATGTGCGTGGGTTAGTAAAGTCGAGGAATTGGGAATTAAGTTTTCTTTTTGAAGGAGAAAATAATAGTCAGTGATTACATGTTGTAGCAAACAATCGAGATCACATAGATCTCAAACTTGACCTCCTTTGCCTGTGAAGCAGTGCTGCCTCTGGCTATAGTAGCAAGGAGGAAGCAATGAGCAGCTGTGAGGAAAGAAATGAAGACAGAAGGGAAGAATAGAAATAGTGAAGGAAAAGGAAGACAAGTACAAAATGTCCAAAAAGTGTTACAAACATATCTTTAAGTAAAAAAAAGAAAAAGCGAACACAAAATTTCTCCAAAGACAATATTGATATCAAGTCTATTTGACTGATTTACATCTATTGCACCACTGTTCTAAGAATTTAGCTAGTGGAACAAAATGCACCCAACTGAAAGATAAAGCATAGTCTGTGTATGTTTTATGTAATGTATGCAGAAGAAAATACAAATTAATATTTTTCAAGTTTCAAGTCTCTGTTACTCACATTGTATGTGATTATCTCGACGACTTCAGCATTGGCAAGGACGTGCATGGGTGAAACTAGATTACCATTGACCTGAAAAAGATGGGCATATATACCATGACTTTGTCAAAGTGAAACAGTAGATGTTAAATGTGTACCTTTGCAGCAACCATGTTATTTCCAATTTCAGTGTGAATCATATAGGCATAATCAATTACAGTGGCACCCTGGGGAAGGTTTTTAATCTGCAGATCATGGTATTAAATGAGTGTAAATATGCAACTATCTTGCTTTTACAGAAACAAAGACACATCCTTGATTATTTTACCTCTCCTTTTGGTGTAAAAACAAAAACACGGCTACCCAACAGGTCTCGCATGACAGTGTCAACAAATTCCCTGGAACTCATGTTACCAACAAACTCCTGCTGCCATTCTCTAATTGCTTTGAGCCAACCAATCTGGAGAGTAACGAGGAGGAAACTTCAACTTGATATAGATATTTCCAGGTACTATTAGGTTGCATTTGATGCTTTGATAGGTAAAATCGTATGGCAATGTGGATTACCATGCAAATACTGATAGATTATCTTGATATAATAGCTAGTAATCTACCTTGTAATGATTGATACACATCAAAATGCTATTGTGAAATTACTAAACGTCTTGCATAGAGATGATAGGTATAATAGATAAACCAAAAATATCAACTTTAATACTTCCAGAAATGAGACCAATCTTAAAAACACCTTCCAAAATTACAACAATAAAATTTTTCATAAAAAGAATATACTATCAAATAATATAGTGAAATATCAAAATTATTATTTATCATAATCAGTTAAACAATAATATAAATATATTTTCAAATTATTACAAAAATGCATACTAATATTTTTTAAAATAATTAGAATATAGTGGTGGGAGATGACGAAGAGCCAGCATAATGTAACTTGAAAGTGGAATAGTGTGAGCCCACGTTGACTAGGAAGAATGAGAAATAAACTTGTTTAGAAGGAAAAAAGAGAGTCTGCAAGAATAAATATCTTTGAAAAAAATACAAAATTAACTTATGCAGATGAGCCAAGCTTATGTGCTCTCTAAGGTAATTTGGATATCCACTTGGAAGATAGTGCAGACCACCATGACAACTATGTCACCAAAAAAATTCATAAAAGTTCAAGAGACATGGAAATCCAGATCAGTCACAAAGTTATTAGGCAGATCTTGCAAGATAACTTCACCCCAAATGCCCCCTTAATTATAAAAAACAATCACACTGTTTATTTGAGCGATTTCATATGGAAATGTAATATAACCTACATACCCTGAGAGCAAAATCAGAATTTTTCAAGCAAGTTGTCTTTCCTTTTGAGTTTCTCCCAGCAGGTGTATTTTGTCCTAGCATACTTGGAACTGCTTTTCCACTATAATGGGCAGCTATTCCTCTTTCTGCTATCAAATCCATGTCTTCAGTTCTTATCTGTCATTCAGGAATCCAACAGAAAAATCACAATATAACTAATTCAAGGTACAGGGAGAAATGTGTCATTTATTGTTTAGAGTTTCAGCATTAAATCTCATTTAGACACAAAAAGCTTGTGCCCCTGTGATCACCTGAACTTCCAGATGGAACATGCTCTCATAAAGAAAAGGCATCACTGTGGTATGGAGGCTTTGGTATCCATTGGGTTTAGGAGTTGCAATATAGTCTTTTATCTGTCATGTACAGAACTGGGTCTATCAAATACAAGCTTATGGAACTGAGTTTATCAAATACAAGCTATGTAAGAAGTAACTATACATATAAAGGAACTCACAGCTCTAGGAATGGGAGTCCAGATTCCATGAACAAGACCAAGCAGATGGTAGCATATCTAGACAAATTAAAGAAAACTTCAATCTGAGCATTGGTTACAGAGAAACAGCATGCAATAAAGATAAGTTATGCATCACCTGTTGTGCACTACACAAAGGTCCAACCCCATTGCAGGATTTTGGTTTTACAATAATTCGGAGCTGATCATAAAGATGGGGTAGTTAACATAAGGTGAATCAAAATAGATGTGGCACATAATAACTACCAAAATAGTCTTTATAATTACTTAAGCTTATAAGACAAACCTGAGCAATTTGGTTGATTTCATGAATTGACTGCTTAGATTTCAGCACAGTTTTATACACACTATTCGACAATAAAAAAAATTGCTCATCAGCTAAAAATAAAATTCAAGAACACTTGTAACAAAGCAATGATGATAAATAAAAAAAAATTGAAACATAAAATAACAAAGAATGAATCAGAAGGGATGATACATCATTGTTACTGTAAAGGCCCTTCAAATCTTAAGATAAATGTTAAGTAGAAATATGCCAATCTATTATTCAACATACACACTGAGGAAAAGAATGCTACTCATATCAATGTCTAGAATAATTGTGTTTATTCATCAAACCAACCCATTGAGAAACTACAAAGACTATAGGCCTAACACTTATCTTGAAGATGGATAAAATAGAATGAAAACATCAACCAACAACAATATGCTTCTCCATTCAATATGATTTGAGTCTCTGAGACACAGTAGTAAATCAATGTGTTCAGCAACAAAGCAAAGAATGTACTAATACCAAAGTTTAGTATTCAGAAAAATTCAGATGGTAATTCAAGTATAAAGTTTTATTCAAGCATAATGTTTAGTATTACCATATTTAATAAAGGCACAAGAAAATTGGAAAAGGTATACTTCTAATATCATATTTAATTCAATAGTATGCTCACCATTTAATATGTTCATTTCCTATCTGATAATGCTGATAATTGTGTGAAAAGAGAAACCACGCATCAGATATTCAGCAGAAGAAATTTTTTATATAAGATAAAACAAAGGCTGCAGAACTAAAACACAAGTTAGCATTTAGGTTAGTGATCCAACAAAGCATGGATGATTTAGTGTTTGGAGGCAAAGAAAGCAGAAAAGCACAAAATTAGTGATATATGAGAAATGAGTAGTGTACAAGATCATGGTTTTTGCTAACAAAAGAATTATCCATCCTTGCATTGAATCTTGTTTAAATATTTAAAAAGTTTAAATGAGTAGGGCCATAAACAAGAGGTACTGGCATGGATTAAAGTATCACTCTATGCCAGTCGGTATGGGCAAAACATTCCATCCTGCTTGCCAATTGGCATACACAACTCCCCAAGACCAATGAAACCACCACAAAAAGTGGGAATCTTCCACGAGCTCGACATGGGATATTAGGGCATGCAAATCACTCACATGAGTCTTTTGTGCTTCCATGATGCACTGGAGATGTTCCTGTGGGATACCCAAGGTCACAGGAGCCATTCCACAAGCCTTCTGTCAACACACTATGGCATTAACATGAGTCTTTTGCAAGCAAGCATAGATGTTTGGAAAACATTCAGTGATGGAGCCATCCCGAAAGAAGGTGAGATCAAGCAACATTGGCTCCAAGCGAGATCAGAAGCTTCCTCAAGGGGGTGAGGGCTTCCCCGCAAGGCAGTGAGGGCTTCATTCCTTTGCCATTGTCCTCTTCAACTCTGAGATTTCTATGACGACACCTCTTCTCTTGGCTTTTCTGTAACGTACCAAAAACAAAGAGGTATTCTTCTTCCTCCTCTCCTTCGTATCTTCCCCTTTCTCTTTTAGTGTTCGGCACATCGTTGGCACCAACACCCATGCTGGTCAGCACATATTGTTCTGGCTGAGGACCAAAACTCCGGCTGGGAATGACATTTCAAATTTTGGTAACTAATACCATAGAACCCAAAATGATATGGTTGTAGAAGAGATTATGGATGAACAAGTTGGCTGTACATAATACAATATGTCCAAAGTTGATCCGATGCAGGAAGTCTCACGCAGATTTTCGATAATATGGCTGTGAAGGAGAAGGCAAGTTCATAGGAAGTGGGACAACAAATAGAAAATGCAGAAGGGAAATCACGGGCATATCTCCACAAGATAAGCAAAGAAAGAATGAAGCTGAATTTGTCTCAACTACAGACAAGTGGCATCGTCTAATATGGAATAGAAGGTTACGTAATACAGAGCAGAAGTACAGGAAAGATAAAAAAAGGGGGAAACCTGAATAAAAGATTACTGTATTAGCTTTAAGAATTTTGGAATATACTGAAACCAACTTCACACAATACAATGAACAAGAAGATTACTCTACCAGTACTGGTAATTTTAACAAACAGGAGCTACATTTTCATGAGACATGTGGGTTGCATTTAATACCTTCCCACCTTTGATTTTCTGTGCAATTAACTATAGAAAGGGAAATTCAATCTCAAAATTATTTTATATATGGCAATAACTCAACTTGCTAATCCTACTATAATTTACTCTTCAAATTTCTAAACATATTTTACTTTCAAACCATTCTATAAGATTTGCTTCACAAGTCATCCTATCTATAACAAGTCATAAATGATGGGAAAGATTAAATATGAGAAGTACAATGAAGTAATGATTTTTGTTGACCTGTAAAGTTCCTTGCATACACAACGCACATCTGTTGTAACTGTCACAAGATCCAAAAATTGATCCTCCTCAATTTTTTGCCTCAAAATCTTCTTAGCCTGAAATATTAAGTGTGGAAATAATTTTCTCGCTGCATACAAGGAGACTAATATGGCTATTTGCAATAACAAACATTAATTGCTACTTGATCCTTTTTCATTTGACTTCCAAGAAAATGTTACCACATCAAGTTCTTTGACATAATCTTTATAAAGATCTTCAACTCTTTTCTTGAGCTCCACAAAATCATTAGGATTTGTATACATGAAAGACAGATATTCTAATTCTGACTGCAAAAAGAAATTTGATTGTCAAAAGTTTTAATAAACACAAATTGAACAATAAACTAATATTTTGATCTCAATCATAAAATAAAAAAGCAAGAACAACTATTACAAATTATCTAAATGTCTAAAAGAACTAAACACTATTATGGTTTCTTTGAATTATACTACAGAGCAGGACAATGATCATGCAATTGCTGTTCAAGTGGAATCTTTTTTCTATGCAGGAGCACAAATTGAATAAACCTGAACTTTCCCATAAGGATTGTATTTGATAGATATGTTAGTAATCATTTTAGAAAATTTATATATTGCTGAAAATAAGAACACCAAACAAAAAAATATTTCAGCCAACTTTATTAGGAAAAAGGTAATTCAGCCTTTCACCAAAAAGACATCACCTGCCCAGTTAAATTGTTAATGAAAGTTATTTAGGAATTTATGCCCCTTGGCTAAAAAGGAACCTAGTTGGCATTGTTGCAGATTTCCATATAAGCTGACAATTAAGGCTCCGTTTATTTCACTAAAAATATTTTCTGATAAAACTTCTTTTTGGGATTTTCTAGAGTTTAGTGCAGTGGAAAATCATGGTAAATGAAATTTCTTCTTTTAATCAATGAAAAAATATAGGCATTTTCACTTTGAAAAAGAGCAAAAGTCATTTCCCTCCCTTATCACAAGATTTTCACTCATTCAATCCATGGTTTAAAATTTTAAACCATGCCGAAGTTTCTGTTCCGGATCAGAACGATACAGTTTCGGTACTGTGTCATGCCGTACCAATATAGTTTCAATATTTTTTAAATATAAAAATATTAACTAAAATAAGTAATTTAATTTAAATATTTAAAAATAAAAATTATAAAAATATAAAAAATAAAATAATTTTTTTTAATATATAGATATTAAATTAATAAGATAATTTTATTAGACTTTAATTAAACCTATTTAAATTATCCCAATCATAGCTAGAAGTTAATTAAAATTAGTAACCTAAGTTTTTAATTAAATATCATATGTTTCACTGCAGCCGTGCGTCCCAGGCGAACTCCGGAGGCATCGTCGGGCCCGAGTGAAGCTTCTGGAGGTGTCGTTGGGATTGGGTGTATGTTCCGCTATTCCACTGCAACCGTGTGTCTCGGGCAAACTTTGAAGGCGTCGCCAGTCCAGGGCGAAGCCTTCGGAGGCATCGCCAATCCCGAGCGAAGCTTCTGGAGGCATTGTCATTCTCGGGCGAAGCCTCGAAGGCATCACCGGGCCCAGACAACGCCCCCAGACAAATCATTGGGCTCGAGTTACGTGTCCTAATGCAAGCTAAGCATCCGGAGGTCCCGCACGATGTTTCCGACGTCGGTATTGTTTGTGCGATGCCGATTTGCTAGCGGAATAAGATGTTTCATTCGTATCGGACTAAACAACTCGAGATTTGAAATCATGATTCAATCACTCTTCACTATCTACCTTTGTCCTTGTCTAAGTAGGTGCTCAGTCGATCAGGTTAAGCATTCCAAACACGCAAGGCGGTTAAGTTGTTCATCCAAGTAAGCGATCAATTGATTAGTTAAGCGATCCAAACAAGCTACGCAGGTTTAGTGGTTCAGTCGATCTGATCAATTCAATTGGGGCGATCTAGCTAACCAAATCTGGCAAGCTAGTCGACCAAATTGGTCCAATTTGTCCAGTAGACCTGATAAGTCAAGCAAGTTAGGTAGTATAGTCAAGGCATTAGGCAATCCAATTGAGACAAGTTAGTCAAACCAAGCAAATTAACGAGGGCCAAACTGACCAAGCAATTTGATGGGGTAAGTTAGTTAGATTGAGCTGGTAGGGTCGGGCTAGGAAGTCCAATAGGGTTGATCGATCAGTTGGGCTGGTCATGTGGGTTGGTTGGGCTAGGAGGCCAAGCAATTCAGGTGGGTTTGGGAGCAAGAAAGTTCGATCGGATCGAGGGAGCCAATCTTATTAGGTGGATCGGTCGAGCCAGACTAGATCAAGCAGACCAGCAAGCTATCTAGCTTGTTTGGCCTGCTTAGCCCAACCAGTTAGTTTAACCTAGAGGAGGGAGAAATATTTTCCTTTTTGTGCATCAAACCACAAGAAAATATTTTTCAACATTTTCGTGTCACATCCAACTAGCATAAAATTATTTTATCTAAAAAGATTTTTCTTAGAAAATATTTTCACAAATAAGTTATTTTTTAGCAAACAAACGGAGCCTATGTATTTTACTGAAAGCAATTGAAACAAGTTTGGATGTCAAATGGATGAAAATAAAGACAACTATAATCAAGAAAAAAGAGTTAGTAAGCTTTGCACAACATTTCTGCTGCACATACCTTAATTTGATACATCCCTAGAAGCTTTGCTAGAGGCGCAAACACTTGAAGTGTCTCTAATGCAATACTGGCCTGATAACAAAATGAAGCTAACTAACTAGTAGGAAACCAAATGATGCAGAAAGAAGTAACAAATTATATGATAAATACAAAAACCTGCTTATGTGGTGGCATGTGGGATAGTGTGCGCATATTGTGTAAACGATCAGCTAATTTGACAATAATGACACGAACCTACAGAAGCATTTAATCATACCACTCACATTATAGTAAAAGACAACTAGACCAGAATAAATGTATAACATGAATACCTCTTCTGTCATTGCAAGAAACATTTGTCTCAAATCATCAGCTTTTACATCTTGAACTGAACTATCTGCACCTTTGCATGTCAGTTTTCCTAGCTTGGACACCTAGGTCAGGAAATAATACTGGAAATTAAATCAAGAGTTTGATGTTCCAACAAACATGCTTAGAATAATCTTCTACCTTAGTCTCTCCCTCAACAATGTGCCGCACGGTAGCACCAAACTCCTTCTCTATTCTGTCAAATGTAACTACTTTTGTATCTTCAACAGTATCATGCAATAGACCAGCAGCGATTGATTCCCAATCCAACTCCTAATAAATGATGAAATATCAAACTGATATATAAGTGATGATTTTTAACACATTGTTTTGATAAAATCCCTTACAACTTGAAATAGGTATCTATTATCATGGCTGTTACTCACATGTTCACCAAGTATCCTTGCAACTTCAACTGGATGAATAATGAAGGGTTCTCCACTTCGCCGTTTCTGGCCATCATGAGCCTCAAAAGCAAGCTGCACTTACCAGACAAGCATGTCAAATGTGATCCTGTATTTTACACTAGTCTTTTGTATGTGCAAAATTTGAGCAGGCCAAGCTGCAAACTAAAGAATGTATAGGTTAAATGAATAGTTCCACTCAAAAAGTATTAAACAAATCAATTTACAGGTGGCTAAGTAGTGATATGGAGGTAATGAGTTAACAATACCATTATATGTATGAAAATCATCTGGGAATGAGCATAGGGATAAATACATATGAGAAAACTTTTTTAACAATATAGAAATTAAGATTAAGTCTAAATAAAAATTTTTAAAAAATCAGATTTTATTTTTAATTAAATCAAATGATTTTAACTTAACCGAAAAACATTAAAATAATAAATTCCAAAAAATGTTCAAGTAAATATTTAGAAGTGAAATTGATTACAAGTTTCTAATTCTAAATTTCTGGAAAAAAATTCTTTGAAATATTTTGTAAGATTTTATTCAACATGGAGATAAGCAACCGCTAGTGTCATATTTTCAATATTTTTTGCTCCCTTAGCAAAATGCTTTTAGCATTGTTTTTATGAAAATCTTAGAACAATTTTGATCAATGTTTATCCTATTAAAGTATAAAAGACCGCTCAATTCAACCTAAACTGTTTAAAATGTCAAAGGCACTTAGGTGGTGGGAGATCTCTATATTTATAGTTGTGTATATTTTAATAATATTAAGATGTAGAACTAAAGGGATGAAGTTTTGCTATCTGTCTCATTTCCATTCCTTTTAACATGCCCCCTTTGACCCAACAATATTTTTAGAGGTGAGGGTCAAGCTCTAATACCATGTTAAAGCTTAAGAGAGATGCTAATTCAATCCAAAATGTAAAGATACATAGGTGAGAAATATTTTGCTATTTATGAATATTTTAAAATTTGTAAATTTTCCACCGCAACTTACTTCCAATCCTTTTAACAATTGCATTCTGGAGTTTTCATTATTTAATGCTCATCATTGTGTTGTTAAATTCCAAGTTGTAAGGAGTTATCCTTTAAAGTTTTTTAGTTTTTTATTACAAAATTTACAACTTTTGTTTCAGTTTTTATTATTCTAGCTTTTTAGTTTTTTCACAATGTATATACCATTCCATGTTGGTCGAAATGGGAGAAGCATCTTGTTTTACCTGCCAACGGACACACAGAACTTGTCCGAGATGGTGAAATCACAACAAGAAACCCAACACCGTCTTTGCTTGCTTGTTGTTGTGCAATGCCTCAAACTCTTCAAGCTTAAGCTTCCAACTATGACAAAGAAGCTTCCGACTATGACAATGAAGCTTTTGATTGCAATGATGAAGCTTCCATGAGCTTTCTGAGATGATGAAGCCACTCGAGACTCTCGCTGTCCACTCGAGGTTTTTGTTGTCTGAGATAAAGTCACTCAAGACTTCCACTGTCAGAGATGAAGTCACTTGAGAGACTTCTGCTACTTGAGATGAAGTTGCTTGAGACTTTTGTTGTCTGAGACAAAGGTGCTTAAGGTTTCCCCTATCGGAGATGACAAAGTCACTCAACCAAAGACTCTAATGGCGATAGCCACTACAACGCACAACGACGTCATGATCTTCTATAACAATTGCGCAATAAGGTTAGGGTTTTCTTTCTTCTTTGATCTTCTTCCTTTTCTCCTCCAATACAATACCTTCGTCCTATTAGTGTCTTCGACATATGTGTAGGCACTATCGGCAGGATGCCATTTAGGTCAGAGACCGAAATCTCAAGTAGGAATGAGATTTTAATCTTTAGTTTTTATGATATGCTAGTAATTATTTGTATCTAAAGCATGATTTAAAATCTTGACCCATATCAGAGTTTCAATTTACGACCAGAACGAGACAATTTCGATACCATATCATAACCGTACAAATATGATTTCGATATTTTTAAATATAAAATATATTAATTAAAAATCAAATAATATTTTTTTAAAAGACAAAAAACAAAAATCAAGATCGCGCCTCCGCGGTGTCCCGACACCCTCCATAGGGTCACAGAGGTCACCACGATCTCGCAATGCTAGTGTTGGGTGGCGTGCAGAATGCCAAATTTCATCTATTTTACCTAACACGGTATGAAATTTTAAACTATGATCTAAAGCAAGGTTGTCGAATTGAAGTTAGTATCATTAATCATTTTGGTGAATTTTTAATCAGGTTTGGTTAAATTACAAAACCTCAATCCATGACATAGAAATATCATTTTTATCTCCACCCTCGCTATCGGCTCAAAGTCCATAGCACCAACACAATTAAGAAGACAAAGAAGCAAGCAACAACCATGCTATATGAAAAGAGGAATGGAATTCAGAGGAGGAGATGAATCTAGGTTTTGGAAAGGAAGCAAAATCCTAGACACTAGCAAAATAGTCACGAGGGGGAAGGAGAGGAGGAAAAAGAAGAGTACCTATTGGTCTGTTTTAAAACATCACAACAAAACTAAGAAATGTGCAAACATCATAAGAGTCTCATAGATTAGTAGGAGAAAGGGGTTTGTCATGGGAGGGATTTAGTCTTGCTGACGAGAAGAGCTTTAATTTCAAGTGAGATTTAGAGCATACTCTTTGTTTCCACACGCCGCACTGCTAGAGTCTTATGTCACTCATAGAAGATTCACACGAGTGGATTTCCTCAATGGGTTTCATCTTGTATGTGTCTATTTGGTCTTGCTTCACTCGTATAGCACTCACACCTATCAATTTCATTGTCACGATCTATTTTGCATGTTTGTTAGCTAGTAGGACAAAATGCTTTGCCTCCATCGACCAACAAAATAGAATTTTAAACTATGGACAAAAGAGAGATTGCGTGACCAATAAGTATAATATTTCACTAATTTACCAAAATAATATATTTTAATTGTGTCATCTAGCACAGTTGGAGATTCAAACCATGGGAATTACTTCCCAAGAAACGGAGCGAGTCGACAAGTTCAAACCGATACAAAATTATCTCAGCAAAAGTTTTCTAATTTCTAAAGGTGCTCCTTTCTTAGATAAATCAGATCCACATTCTGCCAATTCTAATCTGAATAACAGTCAATCACGATGGACCCAACCACATTAAAAAATAATGCAACTCCTTTTATATGACTTCCATAGTGGTCTATTAGAATAATCAGTAGTGTATCTTCTTTTACTGGCTTGAAGAGAAACACTAATTATGAGCAGAATCTTATAGCTTTTTTTAGCTCCTTCCAAATGCCTGCTATGTAGATCAAGCTATCAAATCTTTGATTACTACAGTACTTCTTGAACAACTTAATTTAATATGTTGAATTAATTTTTTTAATAAAGCAGGCACATGACATTTTTGCAAAACACGAAGTTGGTGCATGTCAGCAACCATAAACAGATAAACCAAGAAAATAAGTGATAAAACCAAAACATAATAAGCATCATTATAATGTACTGTGTACACGCTTAGTCTAAGTACTTACCTTCAATGCATCATTTACTAACTTCAATTCCTCCTGTGCAAGATAAGAAATAGTTGGTCTCAGGTCCTGTTTCATAAAAATCCAAAACTTGTTATAGATGATGAACATTATCAGCTATTGAGACTGCAAATTGCTAATCATTTTTCAGAGAAATAATTTACAAGAGGTCCAGAACTGTTCTTAAACATAAGTTATGTGAAAATGGTTGAGTTGAAAGAGAATTTATCTAAGCTTGTGTGCATCTAACATTAAGAGGAACTATATTTAAATTTTAGACATCTTCACCAAATTTTGACATATTTAAATTTTTATATTTTAAATTATTTTTTAAAAACTTTTAGTTGACTAATTAAGCTAAATTGAACTAATTTTTGAGTTTTGGGATCGAGTGGAAGTTAGTTTAAGATTAGATAGAGCTCATCGAGTAGACAATGGTGATTAAGACGAAGTAAGTTCAAACTGAGCTTGTGTTAATTTATTTTTGTCAGTTTTAAAATCGAACCAAATAGTAACCATATTTAATTCAGTGGTATTTTTAAAGATTGGGAATTTAATTCCTCGCCCTTCTCTCTCTAAGCACTCCTCACCTCCTCTCCCCAATTTCTCTCACCCACCTATTGTTGTCACTCAGCTGTTACCACTACTCACTACCATCAACTATTGTTGCTGCCACCCTCCACCTCACACCAATACTACACCCCTCTCCTCCCTTCTCACAGTGTCTCTTCTCTCCCTCTTTGCCTTTGCCACATGGCAATGTCATTTCACATATCAATTGGTGAACATAATAGTAAAGTAAATTATGTCCTTGCCAACTGACATAGCTCGGCACTTCAACCCTTGGTAACTATACTTCTAATTGTAAAACAATATGATATTAATCAGCTTGTCAAAAATATAAATGAGCAATAACATTATTTTAAGTCGTTATGAATTTGATCCAAAAGGAGGTCAAAGATGCAGGACAAGTCATTCCTACAAACATAGTGATGAAAATGTGGATGAACTGTAGAAGCAATTATGATGATCAGTCACGCAAAATTGAGGAACATTTGGACAACTAACATTGAAGCCAGAGAACAAAAGGAATAGTCTAGTTTCCCTTTTAAACATTTAGCCCAACATTGATTACAATAATTGTCCATCACAGATATTTAATGCTTATAGGAAGTATGGGGATTATCATGTATTCATACGAAGTAAAAAAGAAGCAACCTATAATTAAGGCTTGGATTAAGTATGAGGATTATAAAAAAAAAAAACATGTTTTCCTATATAAATTGAACAACAACAACAACAATATATAAATCGAAGTGACAAATAAATGATATTGTTAATAACCACAATATATAATGTGCCATCGAAATGCCTCATCAGAGGCGATCCTACCAGCTACATGGGTTCCTATCATAGTGGACAAAAAACTAAGAGTGCATGATACAAAAAAGAAACATAAGCATCTATCAAGGTCATTAATCACATAATGTAAAAAGGCGATGAAAAATCTTGTTCCTACCTCCCACAATGAATCTGGAGAAATGCTATCAAAGGGGTACATGTATGATGAAGCACAACCAGTCCTCCAATCTTTGCTTGGGGGATGAGCAATATCTGATCTAAAAGACCATTCATATCCACCAAAATCCACAACATTACATCCCAACTTCTCATTAAGATCTTCTGATTTCCGATTAGCCTATGCAACCAAAGGAAGGATGTACTGAAAACTAGTTATTATCAATAGAAACTTAAAAAGTGCAACGAAGGTAGCTGTCAATTGACACTGAAATTCAAATACAAGATAATAACAGAAATAAATGATAGCTACTTATCAGTTGCAAATATTAAAGTTGATTGTAGATCTTGATAAGTGGTCATGTGTTGTTAACATTAAAAGGCAAACTAATACTTAATTATTCAATAGAAAGATAAGAAAAGGCAAATAGTACGGAAGGCTCCTTCAGAATAGTTTCCTATAGTCATACTTGGTTAGGAAATTTTGGAAAGTTATTGTTTAGCTTGAAAGATTGAAAATTCTCCATAATTCAATGAAGGTTAGATTTGCATCAAAAGGACCTAAAACAGGTGTGCTATGAGGTAAAATAATTGTTTCCATTTTAAATATAAATTTAAAAAAAAGAGAGAATTATTTGACTTTATTAATGGTATTGGAATACACCATTTGGAAATAAGTCATCGACAAAATTCTTGGAAGAACTAAATAGACAACTATAAATATAAGACTATGTATTTCCTCTCAGCTACTCTTATGCTTGTTCAATGTGTTCTATGACTAATAAAAATGTCCTTGCCCTTCAGAAAGAAGGTTCTGATTAACAGGCAACTTCTCCTACCAAAAAGGCACAGTAACTCCAATTGAATAAATCAATTCATGGAAGCTTCCATATGTCAAAAGTTTGGCACATCAATAACTTCATAATTGGAAAAACATAATACCCTTAAGTTTTTGAGAACTTAATTTACTATTCCCTCCTTTCAAGATGCTTAACTCAGTTCTTCCATGAAATTGGTCACTAGACTCTATAATCAATCCCCAAAACTTGCAAGGGTCTTGATACATACAAAAACGGGATAACAATATCTATCTAAGAAGAAGTGTAGAAATAGTCTAACAATTAGAGAAAATTATGGATTCAAGTTTGTGAAGACTTATTTACCCATTTGGTTTTAGGTCCACAAGCTTCGATCATTACCCATTGCTAGAGCCTCACATACTCCTTTTGACATAATACGCACACAATATTTAAAACTTCAATCACAGGAAACATTGAATGGCAGAATTAAGTCATTAATTTCTCTTCAGTGAGCCATTCAAGGATCCAAATGTATGTGATTTATCTCTCATCAATTCAACTCGGAAACATAAATCTCCTCCAAAAACCCCATATCATAAGAGGCAATATTTTCATCAGATTGCATAATGGAAAGTGTAGTAATTTTGAATCATCATCGATGCCCAAAAATGTCTCAATCAACCATATTCTTGGCATGATGTGGTGAATGAATGGCCTATCTGAAAAGAACATTATCTTTAGTGAGCTTCTTTGATCAGGGCCGGTGAAAAGTCATGCTCTGGCCACTATAACCATTGACACCAATTGTTTTATCTAACTCACAAAATAAATGATACATTCTTTCACACATTGCTATCCAACTTTTTGCAACGTCCATAAAACATTTCCCATCTTTCCAATTTAATTGGACTAGGGAATGATTTTTGCAGAGATCCTCATCACGGAAAGAATTAATTCCATCATGTAAATGTGTGTCCTGAACAGACAATAAACGAGAATAATCCTTATACAAGTTACTTATTAAAAATAACAAAGAAAGAAGATATACCCTTCGCTAATAAAGTACTCAAACAGAAAAGAGGGTGAAAAAACTGAATAACTTGTTCACTTGTCGTTAAGCTACTATTCCAAACTCAGAGAACAAGGAAGATACAAACACCTTCCAACCTTATCGAGATAAAAGGATAGACAATCACGCAAAGTTAAGGCCACATAATTCCTTCATCCTAAATTCCAGAAAGAATCAGAAATCAATCAATAACCTAGCGCACTCACATGGCACAGCCAACGCGATCTTCGAATCCTCCTCTTCTCATCACGGTGGTGCGCCGAGCAGCGCGGCAAGGTCGTACTAGCTAGAGAACCAGTAAGAACCCTCGGTGCCTTCCACGCACAAGACAGAACACTGCACTCATACCTCCCACTTCCTTCCCCTTTAGAAACTTTGCAGCGGTTTGCACACTCCACCATAACTGCAAGATCAAAGAATCCGAGATTTGATCCAATTCACGATTATGCAAAAACCCTCCAGACGTAGAAAGATCTAGTAAACATCGAAGAAACCTACCAGAATTCGACGGCTGCGAAGCCATCTTGCCAGTGGATTTGAAAATGGAGAAATCTCATCGACTTCAAGCGATTAAGACTTGTGGCGTAGCAGATGAGCCGCCAAGAGGATGAATCACAGAGAGCGACCAATCGCTTTAAATTTCCGGTTCTTCGGTGGAGAGACGGAGGAGGAAGGTGAGACTGGAGAAGGAGGGGAGGAACGGGATATGACGAGGACGGGAGGCCACACGAACCCCGCAGCTTTGACAAAGATGTTTAGTTTGATTACTGCCTTTTTATCCGGATGTGGAACAGAGATGCCCCTTGAATATTCTTTAACCATTAAATTATTTATTCTCTTCGTAAAAGGGTTAGAAAATAAAAGGATATTCCAAACCGCATATGTGATTATGTGATTTATCCAAAATACTTAAATGATTTTGAAAATTTTTAAATAACATAGTTGGGTGTGGATTCAATTTTCATTTTACCTTTTTCAAAAATCTCATGTGTGGTCGTGTGATCGTCTGAAACAGGGATCATTTAAACAACTGAGGCATCTCATTGAACCACTCGTGCATTTTCTTATAAAAAAAATTCGACACCACCTCGCTCCCGCTTCATCGGCAAAATCGGAAACTCCAGTTCTCACTAGTGAAATTAACTTAAATCCCTACTTTACTTCACCAATCCTCCTCCATTTAGTATTCATTGACGCTTTTACTAACCTCGCTCATGCCTCATTGACGAAATCGAGAATGGTAGCTCTTAGCGCTTTACTAGCGACTGTGTGATCTCCCTTTGGTACAAGGCTTCCATTGCTTCAACTTATATTTATTTCTTATAAGAATCAACTCTGATTAGGATTGACCTCAAGGCTACAGAATCATTAATTTTCAAAATGTAAGAATCCATAAGCTTCTTAGGTGAAATTATTTTGATTATACATTTTAAAAAATTTAAATAGAATATTTATACTTAGTTTAATTTACTTTCATAAAAAAATTTTAAGTGATTGAATTGACTTAAGCAGTATCATATAGATAGGTCATTAAACTTAGTCAAAAAGAAACACATTATCTTAGTACCATCATCAATTAAGAAAAATATTTACAAATAGTTCGATCTATATAATTTATTTCTAAGACTACTAATTGTTATATTTAGTTTATATTTAACTTTGTTAATTATATCTAGATGAATTAGCTAAAAATATACTTTATTTTAACTTTTATGTCATATTTCTTACCATTAAAATTTAAGAGAGTGTAATTTTCTTCTAAATAGTTTAACTTAGTTCGATAAAAATATATTATTTGATTTATTATTTACAAAGTTAAAATGTTTTATATGTATACTACAAAAAAATGGAAACATCTACATTAACAATTGGGAAAAAAAAGTTAAAGAATGATTTATCATACATATGGAATAGAAGTTATGTTAGATAAGTAAATTAGGTCATTTAATAGAATTTTTTTATCAAACTTCCCCAAAGGGTAAGACAAGTGAAAGGACATTCAGAAATGAATCTCTATAAAAAAACACATTAATATTATAAACAATAGTCCTTTTGTGTCTTTTCTTAACATACTGAAAATTCCACTTAGGGGATTACTAATTAATATATTTGAGAACTAAGATTTAGAAAGTAAAATTTTTAAATTTTGTAATATGGTTGTGGCCTTTACAACCAAAGATGTTGCACTGTTGCTCGAAATCCCAGATTGAGGCATGCATGTAAATATGTTGCTTTTGGAGAATTATATAAAAGATATTTTACAAGGAAAGAGCTAAATTGATCCAAATTGGAGCACCTAATGAAGAAATATTATTCCATATGGAATCAGATGAGGATGTTAGGTCGTTTTATAAATTTTATATTTGGTATATTTTTCTTTTATTTATTTACTTCTTCTACTTATAAGCTACCTATAGGAATTATACATAATGTCGATGATATCGACAACCTAGGAAATTATAATTGAGTTGAGGCAATATATAATTATATGATACCTTAACTCTTGATATTTGGAAAAGTATTTGTGTTGAATCAGCTTTGTCTTAAAAAGTTGTCATTACTTCGATAACTAAAAAGACCCCCTGTGCCTCATCACTACCGAAAAGCTGACTCTTGAAATTCACATTTAGTAAGTCAAAAAGTTAAATTTGAATCTAACCCAAGGTTAATAAAATTTTAGACAATCACAATTACTTTAACCAAGATAAAAATTTAAAAATCATCTCACACAACCCTTACGATTAACTATGTGATAATATAGAAATGAGTGAGATAAAATTTGGAATAAAATTTCTTTCTTAATTAATTAACTTAATCTTTAAAATCTTATTAATTAACATAATCTTAAAAATCTTAATTAATTAATTTAATCTTTAAAATCTTAATTGCTTAACTTAATCTTTAAAATCTTAATTAATTAACTTAATTTATAAATCTTAATTAACTAACTTAATCTTTAAAATCTTAATTAATTAACTTAATATTTAAAATTTTAATTAATTAACTTAATTTTTAAAACTTTAATGAATTAACTTAATTCTTTAAAACTTCAATTAATTAACTTAATCTTTAAAATCTTAATTAATTAATTTTATCTTTAAAATTTTAAATTAATTAACTTAATCGTAATTAATTAAAACTTAATCAATTAAATCATCTAATTAAAATCCAACCTAGTTAAAATTCACTCACAAAACCAAGAAGAAGAAGAAATACAACCTAACACAAATAAAATCGAACTAGAAAATAGGTCTGATCCAAATCTAACCGAACTTGACACTACACAAGCACCAAGGCTAAGAGTCAATTACCCACCTGATCAAATTTTGGGTGATCCTACCCTAGGGGTCAGAATTAGGTCAGTCTATAAAAACTTAAGTCAAATAATACTAATATCCAATATTGAACCTAAGACTATAAAAGAGGCCCTATTAAACCCTGTGTAAAATATAGGAGAAAATTTATAGATAAAATTTAACTTAATTTCAAGGGTTTAAGGAAGGATTAGGAAGGTTAATTAGATTAAAAATAAATTGGATTAGGTTTAATTAATTAAACCCTAATACATTTAATAAGATAATTAGGTTAAACACATAAATTACAAAAATTTAAACCCATTAGGTTGTTAAAGGTATGGGAGAAGGTGACTTGTCTTGTAAAGACGAAATCAACGAAACCAAATTGGATCAAATCAGAGATCATTTGATTAGTGAACCAAACGAACCAAGATTGAACCAAATTAGACCAACTTGATTTGGTTCGTGTTGGAAGAGGTTTTGATAAAATAAAATTGATGAAAAGATTCGTTTCGCGAAAATGAATCAAAAAAAAACTAATTTGAGTCAAATCAGAGGTCGTTTGGTTAGTGAACTAAGCGAACTAAGATTGAACCTGGTTTGCTACAGTAACTATAAGTTTTAAGCCGGTTTAACTAGTTTAATTGCGTCGATTAGGGTTAAACCCTAATGTTACTGTGATTCCTCTTTAAAATAGGAATCGCGCGTATGGTCCCAAGCCGAGCCTTTCTCCCCCGCGACCGCCCTGACCCTAGCCTTCCTCCGTCGCCAGCCGTCGTGTCTCCTCTGCTCGACGCCACTGTCGTCACAAACCAGCACCGCCCGTCGCCTGCTGCGTGGAGCCAACGCCTCCTGCCCCTGATCGTCGCTGCACAGCCGCATCTGCCGCCACACCCTAGCCGCCGCGACGTCAAGGAAGATTTCTACAAGCTCACCCAAATCCTATTCTGGCAGTTTTGTGGCATTGTTGTGTTCCTCACTCCTCCCACCTCCTCTTCTGATCCTACCCCGTCTGGACATGATGAACCCGAAGAGTTCTCCAATTTCCCATCCATGGCAGGACATCAGAGTTCCCCACTCAAGTCAAAGAGGGAAACTCACAGGCATAATCTTTGCTATTGGTTGCCACATTATTGGATCCATCAATCAAAGATGAATTCCTATTTCACAAGGCTGAGGACCTTGATTTGTTGATCTTGCTATACACAGATTTTAATAGGGTTTTATTGGATGATTCATCAATCAGGTGGGTACTCCTGTGCTTGGTCAACACAGGTCCTCTCTTTTTGTAGTGCATAATTTAATTGTTTATTCTGTTGCTATCCTTATTGCATTGTTGTCTGATTCGTTGCTTGATTCATGTTTGACACTTACCGTTAACCCTGATATGATCTATTTATCTTCCATACAGTCTCATAAATTGTTATTGTATCATGTTTGAATGTTGCACATACTTTAAAGTTGTAGTAGTTATCTGTTGAACTATGTAACGTAGCATATTGTTGTTGTTAACTCTCACTGCACAGTGTGGGTGAGAGCATTATAGCACTGCACAGTGTGGGTACTACCAGGATTAGCTAGATAGCTCTTCTGAAGACTGTCCCTCCCCCCATGTATAGTGGTTTATTGTTGGAGCGGGTAATGTTTGCCGTGCATCCCAGTTCACTGCACGGTGTGAGTGTCTAGGGATGTTGAGGTCAGACAATGATATTTTCCCTGCTCCTCACTCACGTGTAGCGGTCTGTTGTTAGAGGGTGTGCAGTTGTCCTGTTTTGCGCCGTAGTTCATTGTGTGGGTGTTTGGGGGTGGCGAGTGCAGACAGTAATCATGCATGCAAATGTTGTTGTTTACTGCATTTATAGTTGATGCACTTGTTGTTATATGATTATGTATTTATTGTTATATGACTACTGCATTTGTATGACATGACATACATGATTATCATATTATATATTGATCTTGCTCCTGTAGTATCATGTTGAACTATATACCTGTTGATATCCATACTTATATTCTTTGATACCTTGCTATATTATGCACTTTTATCTAGTACCCACTGAGTATATCTGATAATCACCACCTAGACCCTACGGTTTTCTGTCTCCCCAGGTAGTAGATAGGTTTACTTGGAGCTTGGAGATTGGACGACTGCTTCCATCTCACATCAGAAGATTTAGTACGTTTGGTTTATTCGGTTTAGTCGTATTCGATATGGTTGTATATAGATTATATACATTGATTATGGTGCTTGCATAGATGTGGTTCTTGTCGTGTTTTCCGATGTGTGGATTTTACATCTCATATGGATTTCCTTATATACGGTTGTCGACTTTCTCGTGATGAGTTGTTATATCATGCATGTGTTAGGTTGTTAGTTTTTGGGCTGTGTAGGCCATCATTTGTTGCCTGTGACATGTCTACTTGTGTTTAAAGGACGTGTAGTCCTTATTCCGGTCGCATGTGGCCGTGTATATTTGTTTGTATTCAAGAAATTATTATGGTTACTGAGGAGATGCTGTCAAAATTTTTCGGACGGCCTTCCAGGACGTGACAATTTAGTGGTATCAGAGCTTTGTATTACGGTCCATATAGAGTTGTCGGATTTTCATTATTTTGTAGCCTATCTGATACCAATTTAGTGGTATCAGAGTGGCGCAGCGGAAACATGGTGGACCCATAACCCACAAGTCCGAGCCTAGGTTCATTTCTTTTGGCTTTTCGTTGCATTCGTGACTTTAGGTTGGATTTGTCGTTGCATGTGTGTCCATTTTGCGGTGTCTGTTGAATTTATCGTTGGATTTATTATGTAGTTGTTGTTTTCGGAAGTTAGCATTTCATTGTAGGTTTATTAGGTTAAGTGTTTAGGTTTAGAAATTTTTATTGCATTAGTTATGGGTTTAGGGTTTAGGTTTAGTTTATTTTTGAATTTGTCATTGTTTGGTTTATATGCGGTTGGCATTTCATGGTTTCAGAGTCTATTTTTCTATTGGATTTGTTATCCGATTTGTCGTTGTTTCTTAGGAATTAGTAATCGTACTTGGTTATCGGATTTCGTGTTATTCGATCTAGGTTGTGAGATGTGACAAACAGCGACATGATCTCTCCAAGTGTTGTAGGTAAAACTAACTAGTACATCTTATTGGTTTCTTAAAAGTTTATAGTAGTACTTTGAGCATAGGATATTTGATTTCATTATGATCCCTATACATCAGTCGGTTCATCCTTCGTCGTCAATGCTTCAGAGCCAACTTTAGCTAGAGTGGACGTAGACCATATTCCTTCAGCCACCCAGCCGGTTCAGCACGGAATTCAGACACGTTGATGCTACAACTAGAGTAGAGGCAGACGTACACCTTTAGATACCCAACCGACCAGTACAGAGTTTGTACACGGGATGATGCGACCAGAGCGGAGACACAACAGAACGAGAGATTGATCATTGAAAGCATAGTATTTTAGCACTATAGTAGATAAATAGGAAATTTGGGAACCAAATTTTTATTAGTGAGGGAGAATGTAATATTCTAGAAATTGTAGGGTTGGAATTAACCAATTAAAGACCAAGTCCTAATTTGTTTGTATTAAGTAGGTTGAAACCTAAATTAGCCAAGCCCATTTAGGTTAAATAGGTCGGATCTAGGATTAGGTTAAGATTTTGATAAAATGAAGGGGTGAGAAGATTCGTCTCGCAAAGACGAATCAAACAAAACTGGTTTAGGTTAAATTGAAGATCGTTTGGTTAGCGAACCAAACGAACCAAGATTGAACCAAACTGAGCCAAGTTGGTTTGGTTCGTACTGGAAGAGGTTTTGATAAAATAAAATGGATAAAAAGATTCGTTTCGCAAAGACGAATCAAAAGAAACTAGTTTGAATTAAATCGGAGGTCGTTTGATTAGTGAACCAAACGAACCGAAATTGAACCTAATTCACTACAATAATCAATTTAATCGTCTTAATAAACCCTAAGTTTTTAATTGGGTTTAGCCAATAAATTTACTTTAATGGCGCCGATTTGGATTTAGTAAACTTGGTTTAATGACGCCGATTTGGGTTTAACCGGTTTAGGTACTATTCATTCCTCTTTAAAACTAAAACTCGCGATTCCTTCCCTGTTTTTATTCCCTCCGCGCGGCACCCTCCTCTGCCCGACG
>JBBMKF010446563.1:0-12975 GCA_037834155.1 Curcuma caesia | reverse complement strand
GGATGTGGCTTGTTGGGCGGAGGCGGCCCTCCTGGGCCTGGAGGTGGCTCATGCGGCGGTGGCTGCTGCGCTGGCGGTGGCGGACGGCCGCCGTGCGGGACGGGATTGGGAGGAGGCGGATGCATCACCTTGCCGTAGCTGTTGCTGAAGGCAGCCGGTGGCTGGAGCTAATTAATTAGTGTAATTATAAATAAATGGATGGACATAACTACATTTCAAATCAAACCTACCGGTCACTACTATCTACCCTTCTTCACGACCAATTAAGGTTTAAAATAATATAAAAATAAATTCAAATGATTTTTTATTTATTATCAAAATAATGTCCGCCTTAGTCTATTTTTATTTTCAAAAATAACATCTGATAATTATTATAACTACACAATTATAATCTTATAATTAAGATAATATAATATTAATCAATATTTATAATATTTATAAGAAATAAACGGTCTATATTATAACAACTGTGATAAAAGAGTATTATTATAATTATATAGTAATTATAATTTTATAATTAGTACATTATAATATTAATTAATATTAATAAAAAATAATTTATCATGTTGCAGTAGTTATGATTCATAATTGTTATAATATAATATTGATTTGGATGACAAAGTTGTTGCCCTGAGTAAGGATCAACAATTCCCGCGTGATTCATTCTCTTGAGATTTATGCCCTCCCATCTAGAAGATTGTTCGATATCACAGTTATTTACTCGCTTAATCTCACTATGAGACCAACAATGAGAGATGTTTAAGGTGAACATTATCATCTTTTTATTACATGCAATATATAATATTGATCCGAAATAAAATAAATAGTTATTAACTATAACTGCTATAATATAATATTATTAGTATTAATCATAATTAAAATTATCTATATTATAATAACTATAATTTTATAATTACTACACCAACATAAAAAAATAAAGATATTTTTAAAGATAAAAATAGATTGAAATAGGATGAAGTGTTTTTTTTTTGAATTCAACCCATTCAATCCATTCGCGTCGCCTTTGACTTTATTTAAGGTTAGCACGTGCTTGATCTCAATGCGCCGTTGTGCCATTCCTTTTTGTCAACAAATCTAATCTGATCAGTTGATGCACTTAACTCGCAGTTGACTTTGACGGGCATCATCTTCTCCTCCTTCTCACGTCTCATCTTTACATATCTTTCCATCTCTAGAAGTTTCACTCTTTTTTGAGGGACAAATACTTTATTCTAATTTTGTTGAAGGCAAATCAGGATCTTTATTCGATTTTGCCAATACAGAGTCTTCTTCTTGACCGAGCAGAGTTACTGAACGGCATGGTTAATTGCCTAGAAAGTCAACGATGATTTGTCAACGGAGATAATCTTTTCCTTTTGTTTTTAGGAAAATGTCAATGGAGAAAACTGTTTTAGCAACTCTCTCATCTAGATGTTAAGGCATCTAGAAACTCAACCTGGTCCATGACACAAAGGGCCGCCCTGTGAATTGAATGTGTTTTTTTCTGACGAGATTTGGTCAGCGACGTTGACATTAATTCCAGCTCACTATATAGATACATATCTCAACATAGAAAAAGTCAGCGACGTTGACTTTCATCAACAGCGGAGTGTTGCGGTTTGAGATGTATAAATTGCTAGTTCGTCCATGGCGTTGGTACTCCTCGATCGTGTTTGAGTTGACTTCGAGCTTCCGACCATGGCGGCTTGGAAAGAACCCATTGCCTTCTTCCTTCTCTTTCTCTTCTTCTCGCCTTCCGTCACCGCCTACCGTGCTCCTGATCCGGCGATCAAGGCCGGCTACTGGCCGACGTGGACGTTCTCCTACTCGCCGCCCTCCTCCGTCGACCGCTCCCTCTTCACCCACCTCTTTTACGCCTTCGTCCAAGTCGAGTCCTCCACCTTCCGCCTAAACGTCACCGCCGACGACGATCTCATGCTCCGGAACTTCTCCGCCGCCGCCCACGCCCCTGGAAACCGCGGCCGCCCCCACCCGCCCGTCAAAGCCCTGCTCTCCATCGGCGGCGGCGACAGCGACTCCGCTTTCTCCACCCTCGCCGCTCGCGCCTCCTCCCGAGCCGCCTTCATCGACTCCACCATCTCCGTGGCCAGGCGGTACGACCTCGACGGGCTCGACCTCGACTGGGAGTTCCCGCAGGACGCCGGGGAGATGGCCAATTTGGCGACGCTCCTCCTCGAGTGGCGCGCCGCTGCCGAGCGGGAGGCCGCGGCCACGGGGCGCCCGCGGCTTCTGCTCACGGCGGCCGTCTACTTCGCCTCGCGGTTCTTGCTCGGCGACGGCCGGAGTTACCCGGTGCCGCAGATGGCGGCGGCGCTCGACTGGATCAACGTGATGTGCTACGACTTCCACGGCTCGTGGGACACGTCGGCGACAGGGGAGCACGCGGCGTGGTACGACCCGAGGAGCAATATCAGCGGCAGCTACGGGGTGGGTTCGTGGGTGGCGGCGGGGATGCCGGCGAAGCAAGTGGTGCTGGGGATGCCGCTCTACGGGCGGACGTGGGAGCTGAGGAGCTCGGCGGAGCACGGGGTGGGGGCGCCGGCGGTGGCGGTGGGGCCGGGGGAGAACGGCGTGCTACTGTACTCCGAGGTGGTGGATTTCAATCGGAACAACAACGCGACGGTGGTGCATGACCAGGTACTGACGGCGGCCTACTCCTACGCCGGCACGAGCTGGATCGGCTACGACGACGCGTGGTCGGTGGCCAGGAAGGTCAGATTCGCGCGCCGCCGCCGCCTCGGAGGATACTTCTTTTGGGCGATCGGATACGACGACAGCCGCCAGAGCGTCAGCAGAGCAGGTAATCACTTGAATTATCGATCGATTAATTTCCCCTGAAGAAACTAGAGAAAATGAACAAATTGAATGGATATTGATTATTGACACGGTCTTTACTGGCAGCCTGGGATGCGTGGGGACGATGAACAGATCGAGATGCAGAGCAGAGCAAGTCTTCAGATTGTTGATTGTTCATCCTGATTCGATTATTTTAATAAAGTCCCTGGAATTGTTCTTGTTGTGTCTTGATTAGTGTTCTAAAATTGGATCAGAAGCCCGGGTTGAATCAGCAAAAATGAAAAATAAAACAGTTATATTGAAGTTGTCAATTGTCATTCTTAAATTCAGATTCGGCCGGCTGATTAAATAAGAGAGTTGGTGAACCTTGTTTTTAGGAAACTAAGCATTATAAATGGATAAATTATTTTATTTCATCAAAAGTGGAATAACCGCTCCAGCGATCGGTCCCACAACCACATATGAGGAGGTACATTGAGAAGCTACAGTTGACCACGACGAAAGAGGACATTGCCTCAGCTCATGATTGGCCCCACGATCACATGTGAGGAGGTAAATTGAAAAGCTATAATTGGCCACGACAGAGAAGAATATTGTCTCGGCTTCGTCAAGATTTGACCCTTATCCACTTCAGTAACTATGCTCCATCATAACTAACTCAACTATGTCCTAAAGATATATATTATTTTATACATAAATTTGTAGGGGTATCAATGGTTCATATTGGATCACATACTATAAAAAATCTAAATATGAACACAGACTTAATTTAAAAACTCTAAATTTAAACTTGAATAATCTGACCAATCTGAATAATTCAACCAACCTAATTAAAATTTTAAAAAAATATTTTTATGATAATTCTTTATTTTTATCCCTATACTTTATTATTATCCTACTAACTGTTAAATGTACACAAAATATTTTAATATTCAAAATAAATTTTAATTTAATTTAAAAAATTATAAATCTTAAATTCATATCAACTCGAACCCAACCCAACAACTTTCAATCTGAACTCAAAAACTTCTAACTTGATATTTTTCATATAGACTCGAAATTTAATTATCAAATCAGATTATTTTTGACACCCTTAATTGCTAGGTTCAAATATCACTTGTTCCTGCCAACAACATGATCATTAGAACCCTTCTGAAACCACAAAAGGCTCCAAGATTATTAGATAATAATCGATTCCATCATTTTTTCATAATCTCCCTGGTGTAGAATCAATACAATCTCAAGGGCATCATCTAGGACTAGAATAACTCAAGCAACTTTGAGAAACTCTGGATACAACAATCTTTGTAGAAGCATCCGAAGAGAGAAGTTGCTTAAAGAGTATGAATGATATTGAGCTGAATGCCTACTTCAAAACTTACAATGCAGCATAAAGTTATCAGATTTTTTCTCAACAAATGAAGAACTTGCAAGATCCTAGAACCGCAATTTACAACATCTGTTTGTCAAATAAGTTTCATAGCTTTTAGATTTGCTGGTAAAACCTGCCGGGCAGAAATTCAATTTTGCAATTTACTCAGAATCTTCATCATCTTCAACGTATTCACTAGCTTCATCATCATCCGATGCCACGGAAACACCGTCTCCCCCCTTTTCTGGACCTGGACCTGCAGAGACCTTCACCATTGATGGGCGCAAGAGCCTTTCCCCGAGTTTGAACCCTTTACGGAATTCTTGGATTATGATGCCCTCCTCGTACTCAGATGATTCCTCCTGCATTATCGCCTCGTGAAGCTTCAAAAGCAAATTACAAACTTGTAAGCAAAGGGGGAAAAAATATCCACAGTATAACACAGAAATTAAATGCACGAGTATATACAAAGAAACTAAATGCAACAGAAAGCATTTCGTGGAAACAATTGAATGGACCTTTGTTGGATGCATAGTGCATGGGATTGGTGTGCAAAAAAGGTTTTGGTGATGACAGATAAAAAAAAGCATACAACCTGTTGGCCGGGGTGAAAACTTCAATGACTGTGCGACAAACTAAGAAAAAAGGAATGTGAAGTGGACTTCTCTCACTGCAGGCACAATAAGAACCAAGAGCCAGACTGGCTAATGAAAGAAGTGAGAAGAGAACAATACTAAGGGTTTCTTATAACGACACCCTCCCCCTGGCTTAGATGAAGAGGCAGGATGATTGGAAAAATTAATGCAATTACTGCTGATATGAATCAATGGTCCTAAAGGACCCCTTCTAACCAAAACAAACTTAGATGTTTGTGGGCTTCAGTTTGAAGCGTGTTCTCAGAATCTCAGTAATGGGGCATTTGGTTCAAAGGAATAGTTATTCGATTCTGTAAAAACTCCAATAGACTCCTATGTTTAGTTATAAAAAAGAAAGTGGATACAATCAATATGGACAAACTCACAGGAAACTCACAGGAAAAGCTATATGAGCAAGTCAGAAGAGCAGATTAAGAGGACTAGACAAGCCCAGTGGGTCAGCAAGATTTGGATGAGTTAAGAGGTCTATTGGATTATTGATGGGCTGAGCAGAACAAGTGCGTAGTAGGTGAGAACTGAACACACAAATCAAATGAGTCAGGTGAACTATTATACTTGAAAGAATATTTTATCATTGTAGTGACTTACTTCTTATCTATTATCTGTACATTTCTACAACCAAATACAAAAATGATCAATCTATTCAATTCCATGCACCAATCCAAGGAGTATATATTTTTATTATATTCTGTCAATTTTATTCTCTCTGAATAAACTCTATTCCTTAGCAAACTGATTCCATGGACTAAGAGCATAAGTGAATCACTACTCAAAGATAAAATATAGAAATGAAAATAATCCATTTATTCCATTCCATAAACCAAACTAAGGAATTGATATTCTTGTTTTATTCTATCAATTTCATTCCCCCCAAATAATTATTCTATTTGATATCAATATCATTCATTCATAAATTATTAATTAAGGATAAAGTTCATGATATTCTTTTAAACTTGATATAATAAGCCAGTATTAGAAATGTAAATTAAGGTAAAATTGCCCCTGTGAGAAGTTGTTGGTCGAGTTAGCCTAAATTTTAACTAGTTTGGAACTACATAAATCCCATGGCAAATGCACACAGGGACTAAAATGATCTAATGGCACCAATTTTTTTTTGTCAAATTTGGCAAGAAAAGGAAGCTTATGCCAAATGAGCATCAAGTCTAACATATTATTTCAACAGAAAGAAAGCCAAAAATCCTTACCAATGGATCAAATGGACACCCAACAGTTTTGATGGCCTCCACACCAAGAGACGCCAAGATCTCCATGAACTGCTTATAAATGCTCTGATAGCTGCTGTTAATTTTCTCTTCTTCCTCACTTTCTACCTTTATCTGTGATTTAGCTCTTTCGAAGTTGTCTAACACAGGCAATAAACTCTCTATTACTTCACCTTGCACATTGGTCATCAGAGAAAGTCTCTCTCTCTCTGTCCTTTTCCTGAAATTGTCAAAATCAGCACTGATCCGTATAACACGGTCCTTTTCTGTTGACAATTCTTCCAATAGAGAAGCAAGTTTAGATGAAAGAGTGTTCCTCTCAGCTTCGATTGACAGAAGAATGGACTCTATTTCAGCAACTTTAGATTGATCTCTATTAGCCAAAGCATCTTTGTATGCCTGCAGAGCCAACATTACAGTTGAAGCAACTGTCTCTTCTGTGTCATTTATTTTGGCATCAGTTGTTTCATCGTCTGAAGAAACTTCTTCACCGGAATCCTCCTGTGAGAGTAGGATTTTTAGTATGGATGTACTGAGCTTCCCTGATGACATATATGAACTCAAAAATAAACAGTACTCACAATAGAACATAAACTTAAGCTTCAAATAAGCATGTTAACTCAATTTCTTTGCTATAGCCCTTAGTTTTCCCTTTTCCTCATTTCGTAATTTCATTCTTTTTCCCTTCTACTACCTCCCATCTGATTCATGCATAATGACTCAAATATAAAGATTCTCAAGAGCCACTTCCTTTATTAATTTCCATGTATCTCATCCTTAAATACTAGCCAGAATCTTCAGAAATGGTTCCTAAATTTCCTCAAAAGGCTTTTCCCCTACATATTTGCACTCAATTATATCAGATAATCTTGAATCCTGGCTAACTTGAGAAAGCATGAAAGCCAAAGACATTGAGCGTTGATTGGATAACCCCTTAGCTCACAATTGTATATCCCAAATATTTGGTGTTGGTCAAATGGATCTTATCCTACTATTGAGCAAGGTTTAGATCTAGTTCCATGCCATGGTATCAGTTCCCAACTAAAATGAGATGTGCCATGTTGTGCAGGTCATGCTGCATGTGGTGTTGGTTCTTGTGTAAAGCCATAACAGGTGAAGAAGGAGAAAGCCCTAATTGCAATAGAAGGGGATCTAGTCTCACCTTAATAGGAGGAGGAGGAGCACTGGAGATTCATTTGAGGAAGAACTGGATAAGAAGGAAGATGAGTCACACATATCAATGTTAAAGGGCTCACCCTACATGAAGGGGAGTTGAGCATTGGTCATTTGTTGGTGTTGCCCCAAAGGGAAAAATGGTGCTGGTCTTGGTCTCATCGAGGAGTGAAAATAAGCTGCGAGGAAGATTAGGATTGTGGTTTCAGACCATTTCAATTGCCGAACAATGGGAGATACTATATGTTTTGCCCATGCAGACTGCTGGGAACAATTTATAAACCATGCTATTCAGTATCCCAAGCTTAAGTTGGGATTTGGGACCTAAATAGCTGAATGATGATTCTAACATTTAATACCCCAAAGTATAAGGCAAGACATATATAGACTTTGCACAACCAAACTCATAAATACTTACTCCAAAGGTTTAAGCTATTAGGAAGGAACCCAATCTACACAAGGTTAAAAATTTATAATCAAACCATCTTTTCCACACTTTGATTGGCACTCAATAAGAGCAAAGGAACAAAGATTCTATCTAACTTGGTATTCTAGCTTCATCTTGTAACCAAACTCGGGAATGACTACCCCGCTAGAACTCTTGAAGAATGGAATAGCTATTCTTGCTAACCAAACATGCAGTATAAATCTTGCTCAGCGTAACACGGTCTCCAAATCTAAGCTTTGACAAGCATTTTAGAGTAACAAACACCCAAGCGATGATTGAATTCGTAAATCTAGGTATTCAAGAAGAGTAACAAACACCCAAGCGATGATTGAATTCGTGAATCTAGGTATTCAAGAACAGTAAAAAGACAAAAGAGAGAACTGGAATGGTTCTTAATCCACAAGCCAGGGCCGAAAATGAGTATCACTCTCATATAAGATCATGTTATTGCTATGGCCAGTTTAACAAATCAGTGAGACATTGCTGTCCTGTTTCATGTACTCTAATTTGTTTTTCAAATCCTATCAAATAATACTAAATTCAGCTTGTTCATCACAACAATTCAAAGGGAAAATCCACCCTTGGGCAGGTCAGTAAACTAGCTTCTTATGATCTTCCAAGCTGATGGGAAAATGTTCCCAGAACCTCTTTCAAAAACCATAAATCATAATTCACCGGCATCCTATCGAAAATCCTCTAAAATTAGCCATCAAATTAAGATGTACTATACAATGAAACAAACAACACCAAAACTAAGTAATATATACCTAACCGAATGCCCAAATCGACTGAAATAAGAAACCCTCCATGAATTATAAATATTCAAAAACGAAGAAGTACCATTCAATTCACAAACAGCAATTTCAGCAACAAGATCTCCCATTTACACCTAAGCAATTAGGCACAAAAAAAAGATGGTACCTTTCCCGAAGTTTCATCCTTCTGTTCCGCCTCCGTGATGTCCCCGTAGGCGGCAAAGAGCCGAAACCTAGGGAAGCGGAGAGGGGATTTGACGGCAGGGGACCGCTTTAGCTTCAAAGCACACGACGGCTTCCGCCTCGACAAAGGGCACGGAAGACTCCTCGGTGACTGAGCATGAGCCGCGCGGGTCGCCGCCGCCGGCGAGGAGACGAATAGCGACGGCGTTCTTAGCACGGCAGCCATCGACAAGAGAGAGAAAGGGAGCGGCTTGATTCAGCTGGAAAGGTTCCCGAAAGGTCCACCCATTTATCCCGGCTCGGTCCGAACCAATTCAATATAGGCCGAACCGGTTCATTGCCGGAAGAATATTTTAAACTTAGTGGGTGATTTTGTAAATTATCCATCTCATTTATATCTCCCAGCTCAGTATCGGGGCCATCAGAGCCTGCCTGTTCGATGCCGCCCTCAGGCCCCGCATTGCTCAGGCCTTCGTCTCGAATCTCGATCGCGAGGAAACATAGGAAACAGCACCACGACATTGAAAGCTCGAGGTTAATCAATCAACTCATGAGTTGAACATGAAGGTGCGCAAATGCAGCAAACCTTTGAACGAGCTTCGATGGTGCCATGGAGCATGGACATTCTCTATTCACGGGTTTTACTGTTGCAGGAAGAAGAAATCACGAGGCAGTGCCTAAATAGTTTGCAGGAATTCTTCATGGCCATGGCAGATGACCAACGCAGTGGGACAGAGCACTGCGCTGAGCTCTGTGTCTGTGGGAGGTGATGCACGTGAAGCCCCAATAATTTTTCTCATGCACTGTGGAGTAGGTCCAATTTGTTCGCCCCTTCTTTGTTTCGATGCTAAATTCCACCACAATTAAGAATCTCTCCGTTCATCCTCCTTAGTCCCTTTCCTTTTCCTTCTTCCTTCTCCTCCTCTTCTGATGGTGAGGATCAGGGCCGCCGCCTCCTGGTTTGCCTTCCTTCCTCTTGTTCTTGTTGCTGCTGTAGGCGGTGTTTCTTTTCTCGGAGAGAAGAAAGTGCTGGTTTTGCAGCAGCGACTTCAGCTCGGGGTCACTAAAACTTCCGAGAAATGCCTTCCGCAGAGATCAAGTGAGTTTAATTAGTTCATACCTGCTCTTTCTTTAGCCTCGAACAAATTTAAGATTTAGCGTCTCGGTGACAGGGAGAGTAGCTGGTGCAACAATCTTAGAAGTGAAGCAACGAAGCTACTGTTTTGGGCTAATCCAGAGCAGAAAGGACGCAACTCGGAAGGTTTTAGCTGGTGACAATGCCAGAGTTCGATCTTTGCAGTCCCGGCTGGGAAATACAGTGGCAAACAGAGCAGAAGCAGCTTCATCAGAAGCTCGACTCCCTCTCAACTCCGGAGCAAAGGTTCAAACTCTGAACTACATCGTCACAATCGAGCTCGCCGGCAAGCAGATGACGGTGATAGTGGACACTGGAAGCGACTTGACCTGGGTTCAGTGCGTGCCATGCAAGTCCTGCTACAGCCAGGAAGACCCTCTCTTCGACCCTGCCGCCTCACCTTCCTACCAGCCCATCCCATGCAACACTTCCACCTGCGATTCCCTACGGGCGGCCACCGGAATCTCGGGCGTGTGCGGTTCCGACCGGCCGAGCTGCAACTACGAGCTCAGTTACGGGGATGGATCCTACACCAATGGCGTGTTGGCCAGGGACAGCATCAGCTTGGCTAGTGTCTCAGTGGAAGGGTTTGTGTTCGGGTGTGGGCAAAGCAATGGAGGCATGTTCGGTGGGACTTCTGGTCTCATGGGGCTCGGCAAGGCTCAGCTCTCTCTAATCTCTCAAACAACGCCTCAATTTCAGGGAGTCTTCTCCTACTGTCTCCCAACTCAGGAATTCGACTCATCAGGCTCCTTGATCTTAGGCAATGCCCACAATGCCTACAAGAATTTGACACCAGTCGTGTTCACTAACATGCTTCCAGACTCATCCTCTTACTTCCTCAACCTCACCGGCATGAGCGTCGGCGGAGTGGCGCTTCGCGGCGCAGACCAATTCAGCACCAAGGTGTTGATCGACTCCGGGACAGTGATCACTCGGCTTGCCCCTTCAGTCTACAAACTGGTGAAGGATGAGTTCTTGAGGCAATTCTCTGGGTTCCCGCCGGCGCCCGGCTTTTCGATACTAGACACTTGCTTCGACCTGAGTGGATACAAGGAAGTGAGCATCCCCAACATTAGGTTTGCGTTCCAAGGGGATGCAGAGGTTGAAGTAGATGTCAGTGGTGTACTCTACTTGGTGAAGCAAGATGCATCTCAGGCCTGCTTGGCCTTTGCGAGCCTCGCTTATGAGGATGAGGTTGGGATCATTGGGAACTACCAGCAGAAGAATCTGAGGGTGGTGTATGATACTGTGGGATCAAGGCTAGGGTTTGCAGAGGAGAATTGTGGGTATAGTTGATCGATCAAAAGGTTTTAACTTTGTAAAGATGTTGGTTTCTGAACTCTACTGTGTTGTTACACTGTAAAGGTATGTTCATCGAGTGTACTTATCTTCTCCTATTTGAAGAGATACTGGCATTGCTAGATTTTTGCATTCTGATATTTCAGCTACAAACTAATCATTGTTCTATTGATTTAATGTTCAGCTTTCAGAATTTATCATCAGAATCAGTTTAAGAGAATTCAAGATACACTTTCAGCTGATGATTGATCATACCTGTTCTTTGAACCATGATTGCTCGAGCAAACATACAAAGCAGATCAATGGCTGCCTGCGGATTAAAAATGACTGAAACTTTAGAGCCTCTGTAAACCATATAATCAACTAGAGAAAACAAAATAATTATCATGACTAATTAATTAAACCAAGAATTTCCCTTGGTGCCAAGAGGTTAAATTCAATGTTTTGAAGAAGAATTAATGGATGAGAAGTTAAATACCAGAATATAAACAAAGGCAAACAGAGGAAGCTTTGCTTCTCCAATCTGTTTTCAGGAAGAATTTGTGAAATTTGATGAGCAAGCAGCAGCTCCTTCAAGTACTGAGGACCCGGCACTGTTCTCAATTTCGATGCATTGATTTCTTCCTCTTTTCTCCATGAAAGATTCAATTTTTTTTTGTCTTTTTGCAGAAATTTTTAATATCGATGTACACTGAAGAAGAGTGCATTGGATCCTTGAGGAAAGTTTATTTCTTGCATTTTGCAGGCATCATCATAATGATTTGTACTCTCTGTCTCTCTCAGCATTATCACCATTAATGTGTTGTATCATCTTGTGCAATTTTTCATTGCCATGCTTGCAACCTGTGAATGTAAACAAGAAACTGACTTCATATCCTGCTGAATGTATTAAACTACAGCTGTTTGAGTGAGTCAAAAGAGGGGAAAATGCATCATCAACAACATTAATGGTCAGTGGATCTTACATTGTTACTGTTTATTGTTGTCACAGTACTTGAAGAATTGTTGTTGCTGAGAAGAGCTGATGTTTATTGCAGTTGCTGTTTCCCCCTACTTTTATTGGAATCCAAGAACAGGAAGCATTCAATTTTAACTGCTGACTGCAACCAAAAGACAGCAGTATTCATGAGGATCTATTGCAGGTTGCCAGTGTCCTCGGCCCTCCCAACATAGACATTAACTTCCACTTTATAGCTGACAGAGGTAACTGGTTATTAGTAAGTTCACTTCTTGAGTAGCTAATACTGATACTGTTCATGGTGAGATGATGAACCTCTCGTTTGTTTCTAGTGGCAGACAAGCCTGAAGGATCATTGAGGGAAGCAAAGTTCATATAAACTGTGAGGAATTGATCGTGGATCCAGTTGGAATCATCATGGGAAAGAGATGGAAGATTTAGAAGTGCTAAATATGTGTAAGATTATGAGCATTTAAAGCCTAAAATTTAAGTTTATTGGTCCCTACGTTCACATGCTACTCTGTAACTTCATTACAACGCCAACTACGACTGCTGCTGCTGCTGTCACTGCCACCGAGGGAAGATCACCGACCAGTGGTCGTCATTGGATTCCAATTTTATTCCACAGTGGATCGAATTTATGGACCATGCGAGAATCGAGGGCTCAAATTGAACAAGAATCGAGATCGATCCGGCGATCTTTGAGGCATTTACAGTGGGGGGAAATTGGTGGTTAATAAGGCTTCTCGCCGATGTAGTTGCCCGGCGGGTCGTACTCGCAGACGGCGAAGACGCCTCGCCGGGCGGCGCAGTCGACCATGGCGCAGCCCAGGCGGCGGGTGCTCCGCCACACGATCTGCGTGTAGTGACCGCACTCGCGGGTGGAGCAGGAGTTGGAGCCGTAGTGGTACCAGCGCCGCTCGCGGACCCAGGCGGCCGCCGCCTGGGCCGGG
>JBBMKF010446544.1:1689-12977 GCA_037834155.1 Curcuma caesia | reverse complement strand
TTTTTTGACTATTGCTAACAAATAACATCCTTTAGGCGAGTAAACAAGTCAAGCCAAGCCAAACTTGACTATGTCCAAGCTTATTTATTTTAATTTCTTATTGAGCGTGTTGAGCTTTTTTATTAAAATTTTTATTTTATTGAGTTCAACTAACGACATTGTTATACTCAAGTAAAATGTTAATCTAATATATGAAGCTTATATTATTTTCTTATTTTTAGCATATTATAGGCAATTTAAAATTATAAAATGTATAGATTACTATAGTTTGATGTATTTGAATAAAAATAGAAAAATTAATTTATAATTAAGATTTAGATAAGTTAATAATCATGTTTATTTATAAATTATTCATAAGATTAGTTCATTAATATCAATAAACCGACCTCACAAGTGTTTAATTAAGCTTATTTGTTTTATATATTTTTGCTATCAAAGGGGCACAAATGAACTCTTATCGAGACAAGTATTGTGCTTCATGAACATCATGTTCATTTACAGCCTAAGCTTCACAACAATCCGTCGATGCAAAAGGGCTAGCAGAATCATGAATTTAGGATACGATTGAATTCAAAATTTAATACGTACAGAATTATAATCTTAAAATCGTTTTTTTAAATGATGAAATTTTAATCTTATTAAAATATTATATCTATAAAAATTAGTTTTAACTATTTATTCAAAAGTATTAATCAATATATACACATATAAATTAAAAGATTTACGAAAATTTAAATAGTTAATTAGTAACACAAAGTTAGTTGAGAAGTTTAAGAATTAACTAAAATACTTAAATATTCAATTATTGATTTAAATAGTCAATTCTGTTTTATTTGCTTGCGCTTTAAAATTGGATATATAAACACCAATGCAGTAAATAATATGTATTAAGATGATGATTTAGCATGTAGAAAGTCACCAATTAAAAAAACATTATTAAAACTATTCAGACAAAAAAATTATTGATATTATAATTTCACATAGTATATGATTAATTTATTAATTTTGAGAATACATGATAAGTCTCTTAAAACCCATAAATATGTGATGTATTTAATATTTCCTTGCTTTTGTATTTGTATGGAATGATAAAAATATAATTTCATATTATAAAACTATTCAAATATTTCAAATTAGCTGAATTCAGTAGTCCTCCTTAACCTTTTGACTCTATGGAATAAAAACACATTTTTTAAAATAATTTGTATACTCAACTTAAATGGCCAAATTTAAATACTTATTTAGGTTAAGTTTAAATACCAATATGTTGGGCAAAATTAAAAAGAGTAAATTTTGTATTAAAATTATCAAAAATATATATTTTTTATTAATCATCAAAATAGTTTGTCTACCCATCAAATTTTTTAAGACGTAGGTGCGACGAATTTTCAAATTGCTAAATATAAACAATCAAAATTAACCTATTTATTTAAAATAGGTTTCGAAATGGATGATTCGAAACTCGACCGTTTATTTTGTGCAGTTCGGGGTTCGCTTAATGGACGTGGTATCGCGTCGCATAATTCGGCCGCGGAGGGGGAGAAGCTGCGTGTGCGCCCCATCGACGAACGCGCGCTCGGACCCCGGGGCATCCGCTCCACCCTCCAGCGCCCGCGAGCCCTGACCGCAACCCTAGCCGAACACTCAGCGGCGGCGTCCTGTCCCCGACGTGCATCGGGATCCGTCGGCCCTGCTTCGTTCGGCGGCAGCTGCCGCTGCCGGGGATCATCATGAAGGGCCTTTTCAAGTCGAAGCCGCGGACCCCCGCCGAGTTGGTGCGGCAGACAAGGGACCTCCTCGCCTACGTCGACGCCAACCCCAATCCCCGCAATGGCAAGCGGGATGAGAAGGTGAGCCGCCTTCGTTTCTTTGACGGACTGATGGTTGAGTATGGTTCGGTTATGCCTCTTTCTTGTTTTGGAAGGCATGGGTTTGGCTTTTTCTTCCTGTTAGGCTTACGTGTATATTTTTTTCTTTAATGAAAGATGATAGATTGTTTTAGTCACTGTGAACCTGATGGAATAATTGCATTTTAAGCTGCCGAGTATTTTGAAATCTGGATTTCTTTCTTAATGCCGGCTTACACCCTTGTACTCGATTCAGGTGATGTTAATCTTTGGTCATATGATGTTAATCTGCTAACGGATTACAAAATCTTCCCTCTCTCTTTTGTTTCCTGTTCGCTCTACATTAGGGTTCTTGCTGTTTTATCTTATCCTTTTAATTTGCAAACTTCATACATTTCCCCCCATTTTGGGCTCCTGTCTTTCTTGTTCATATATATAAATAATACCTCCTCTTAATTAAATGAAACCTTGATCTATCTAAGCTTTAATTGCGGGAGAAGCAGGTATACAAGCTCCTTTGATTTTATTTTGCGATCATCAATTGCATGTATGCGTACCTTACTTCCAATATAGACTCAGTTGAACAACCTGAGGAATGACTGTAGATTAACAGAAACTTGACTATGCTATTAGATCCAATATTCCAGTTCAAAGTATTGAAAAAAATCCCTTTAAATTGATCAGTACATTTATGTCTCTGATTCTCCTATTCGCAAAGAGACTTGCCCATAGCAAATCATTCACTTAGCAAAATGTAGAGGTAATGATGTTACTTTGGGACTTTTGGAGTGACACACAAGAAAGTACAGCAGTATGAATTCCTACTCCAAACCTGACCTAACTATGAAAGATAATACTTAGCAAAATCAATATAGCTTTTTGAACATTTTTTAACTTGGTTGCTGGGAATTAACTTCACAAAGCATTTGCCTCTTGGAACCTTGACCTGAAATATTTAATTAAAATGTTGTCCCTCATGTTTCAAGGGATCTTTGATTTTATGATGGAAATGAAGTGAAAAGGCTTACTAGTGATTGTACCTTCTAGAAAGGAACTTGAGCACATGTATCTCAACTATGTAGATTAAAAAAAATAGTGCTGACTGCAGTAGATTGAAGTTGGGTCAGGAGAGATTGACGGAAGCAATTAAATGTTTTTTCTTAAACCAACTTGCACTAACCTAGTAAATACCAAGCCCTGGTAAAACCCCTTCATTTGTTCAATATTATAGATAGGTCAGCTTTTTTCTATAGGATTCATAAAAGTAAGGTTTAGGTTAATGACATTTTTGTTTAGACTCGTCAAATCTAGATCAGGTCTGATCCACATATCATCTTTTATGTTTTGTCCATTTAAACATTGATTACTTTAATGTACTATAGCTCCATGAACTTAGTCAAAGATCAAACATGCGCCTCCTCCGTCTTGAAATAATGGATATATTGGACATATGGACTATCTAAATGATAACTCAATCTTAATTGATTATACTCAGAGGTGTTCTCATTCTTCTCTAAATATTAGCAACACCATTGAATTTACTTAACCGTCATGCATTGGTACTTCCTAGAGATTTCCTTATCCATTATTATTCTCATGTTATGATTGGGTTGTTTTCTTTATCCACTTTGTTTCAAAAAGAATGAGTTTGTATCACTTATAATTGACAAATATATCAAGTTTGCACATGGAGTCCCATTTCTGTATGAGTTTTGACATTTTCTTTTACAGGGTAAATGAGGCATTTCTTACCAAATTTTCTTTCAACTCTTCTCATGTAGATGATAGAACTATGCAAAAATTTTAGGGAATTGAAGTTTATTCTTTATGGCAACAATGAAGCTGAGCCAGTTGCTGATGCTTGTGCACGACTGACTCAAGAGTTCTTTAGACAAAACACTCTACGTGTACTAATTTATTGTCTCCCAAAGTTGAACTTAGAAGTAAGTGTTTCAATCTCTCACCGATCTAATGATCTTTGATCTTGACAAATGCCAGCAATTGAATATCCCAGATTTCTAATAAATTTTACTGCCTTCCTTTGAATTTCTCTTGATTCATTGTAAAGTTTGCTATGTTTTCTTTTGTGAGACATTTAGGTTCAAAAGGATGCAACTCAAGTTGTAGCAAATTTGCAAAGACAACAAGTCAATTCACGATTAATTGCAGCAGATTATTTGGAAGCTAACAAGGATCTTTTGGACCTTCTAATTTCTGGGTAAGATTCAAATTGAATATGTAACTCGTTATTTTATGGCTTTTACCTTCTTCTATTCCTGCCAGAACATGCTCTGATTTACTGACAACAATTTGCTTCTATTTTTTTTGCTTTGTTTGCTTTAAAGTTTTAATATCTTTGTCTTTAGACTTGGTTTTGTCAACATTACTTCTCGGAGAAACTCTAATTCTTTATGACAATGATTTAGGTATCAACTAAAATTATGATTCAATGCCATAAACTTATCTTTCTCAGTAGCTATTATGAGTTTGTGGAATTATCTTGTAAATCGCAGCAATATTTGAAGCCATTCCAGGAAACTTGGGTCAAAGTTTAGAGTTAGATTCATCTAAACTGTATAGCAAACAGTAACAACCTAATTCCACTGATACTGAGATATCATAGTAATGATGATTATATGATGCTACTAACTTGAAAATTTTAAAAATTTCCTTTGTGAATTTTTTTCTTTTTGTATTGTTTTTCAGATTGGTAGATTTACTAATAATAAGTTTATTTGTTACACTATTATACCTGTTTTGAAGATTTTGTGTTACATGACACATACTTATGCATATTGCACATGCAAATCGTTTTAAAATGTGCATCTCACTTCCTAGGTGCAACATAGCCCTTATTTCTTAGTGCCTACTGGCGCAGTGCCTTTTGAAGCATTGGTTTCATCATGTACTTATGACAATTTGGATTCTGGTGTGTCTCTCTAGGTTTTCTTCAAATGTGTCTGTTTTGTTTATGCTTATATAGGTATGAGGACATGGATAATGCTTTACACTATGGATTGATGCTTAGAGAATGCATCCGACATCAGTGTGTAGCAAGGTACATGTTTTAATGGTTTGAACTCTGTCTTTATCTTTTGCGAAAAAAGATTCTATCAATATTGAAGTGTGGATCAAGTCTTTTTCTAATAACTTGTATAACTAGTCACTGAATCAAATTTAACATAGTATTACAATAGGAGACATGCTTTTTAATCATTGTGTCAAGTAAATAAATATTCCTCAGTAAAGTAACTTATCTGACAATTGAACTTGGTCTAGTCTAGTCTAGTCTACTTAACTACATTTTTTTTGGGAGGGGGAGGGTATGTATTTTGAGTATTTGCGTTAACTTCTGTGTCCATCTTAAATTTCCATTTATAATGTTGGATCTAGTATTTTCTTCATGAAGTAATATATCTTGATAGAAAACCTGAGTCTTCAGTAATACTAACTTCCTAGATGTTTATTCTTTGCCATTATATCTAGTGTCCTTGGATCAAGATTATATGTTTGCAAAACTATAATTGTAACAAAAGACAAAGAAATTGGATTTGCATAGTTTGGCATTCTAAAACTGTATTAGAAGAAAGTGTCTAACTTGGGTAAATATAGCAAAGTAGTTTAGTGGTCGACACATGTAGTTTTTTGTAAAAGTAATTGTTTGAAATATTGGCCAGTATTTTTTGATGAAAAAGTGGAGCCTACTATGCTATCTACATTCCACCTCATTAATTGGAACACACTTATGCTTTCCCTGGTAATATAGGAGAAATTTGTTTTCAACTTCAGGTCCTTAAGTAAATCATACTCGATAATTCCATGCAAAGTCAAAGAGAGCTCTCCCTGTTTTTATTCCAATCATCGCAAATAGTAAGGTCATCTAGTTATCATTTTTCTTTTTTTCAATTGACCATTAATAAAAGAGATTTGTAGCTACTTGAAGATTTCTTAAATTGAAAAATCTTTCTTGCTCGTTCTACCTTTTGTTATCGATCTAAATTCCAGCAAAAGAATTGACCTGAGACTTTGCTGTTTGAGTAATATTTCTGAAGCACTGTTTTCCATTTTTACCATTTTGTAGTCAGATCTGCTTGATGAAAAATCATTATGGTAGGGTTGATTACTTTCGATTGCCAAATGAAGTATGAATAGTCAGAGCAAATCTTCCTAGCAAAGATTGCAGTCATTGTTTGGAGTTCAAACATTGTCTGTCCATGTATGATTTATCCTAATATGCAAATATAATGAGATCAAGCTTTTCTCTGAAATTCCAAACTGATTTATTGGAAATTGTTTTTTCTGAAAGCTATTTTATTGTCCAATATATTCTGGTGCAGGTATATTCTAGAGTCTGATCAAGTGAATAAGTTCTTTGATTATATTCAAATTCCAAATTTTGACATAGCAGCAGATGCCATTAAAACTTTTAAGGTGAAATTGATGCCTAGCCACCTTTTCTTTTAAATTTTGCTTTTAATTTTCAGTCGATTATTCAAGAATATACCTATTTAGATTCTCCTACTAGTTTTTTGTGATAGTATGTAACATCACAATATTACAAAGACTTGGTCATCTGGGACCTTTAGGTACCTAATGTTCTCGTGTTTCAGCTTTAATAACTAAAACTGGTGGAATTTTGGGAAGAAGCAAAAGGAATTCACGTAGTATAAAGTTTGGATATATATATATCTGTGTCTGTGCATGCATGCGTGCGTGGGTGGAAAATTATAGGTTTCAGAAACTTGAATTCTCATATTACCCCTTGGGTTCAGATTTTGTTCAGGTCAACCATTATGAAGCTTAAAGATCACAAATGACCTGGAGCCTATAGCAATGGGAGTGGTTCCACAATTTTCTCAATTAGATTCCCATAATATGACAGATCTGAGGATCAACTCAAATGCCTAAACCGATGTGATTATTATTTTCTCAATTAGAAGCAAAGGTTGCCTGAGTGGCAGTTTCTCATGCCAACAATCTACCTCCTAAGAAATTCATATACTTGTTCACTGCTTGCTCATCATATTAGAAGTTAAGGATGAAACCTATCGACCTATTGATATAATGGAAGTTGTGGAAAACTTGATTGATTTAATGAACATTGCACTTTGTTACTCCAACATGACACAATTGGATAAGGGTCTGCTTCTTCCTCCTTACCTCTACTAATCATTGATGCTAAATTTATCCGGATGGAAAGATAGGAGGGGGAAGGAGAGAGGAAGGAGGAAAAAAAACACAAATGCATAAATTTAGAGTGATCCATGATCCTATCACAATTTTGTGTCATTTTGACCTATCCCTTCCCCTTCTCTTGTATCTTCAATCCAAGAAATCCAAAATTGATGTTTAACCGGTGAGGAAATGGTAGAGGAATGCTAGGGAACTGTGGCGAACCTTTCTTTACTACTACATACTGCGAAAGTTTGTTTCTGGCGAAGATGAATCAAGTAGAAGGAGCTGGTGAAAATGAACCTGATGGTCAAGGATAGAGTTATGCCATGGACTTTACTGGCTCTGATATGATTGGAGTGGAAATAATACATAGATTCAATGCAAGTGGTTGTGGGTGTAGTCACTGTTTTAAATATAGAGCAACTCATAATCAAAAGAATCAAATAGTTTTATCTTTATGTATGGTGTTGATTTCTCCCCTTACCCTATGAGCTTATATTCAACATACTGCTAAGGAAGGAGTGCAAGGTTTACAATCTGTTTCCATAGGGGTTTTGGTGCATAGTAAAAATGAGATGGGTTTAGTGGTGATCGACCTTTACCATTTATTGGTACAAGGTGGCATTGGTCAAGCATCAACCAGTAGGAGGGGGAGGAGGTGGAAACATAAAAAAGTAGGAGGATGTTCTTATGAAGAAGAGGAAGGGGCATTACATCCAGTAGAAGTTGTTGTTAGTCCTAGTTGCTGCAACAAGAATTTCGTCCTTGTTTTCAAGGTGAAGACGTCACTTCATATAAGGTTTTGATATATGAATTCTTAATCTTCAGTCTTTGCCTCTCCAACTGGTTATTCATTGACTTTTAAGTTCTCATTTTTAATAACGTGGGCTTCTGTTTCTAAAATTTGTGAGATCTTATAACTAAGCTGGATTAGAATTGTAAAATATATTCATGGCCACGTTAGGTTTACAGTTTTTACTTGAAATTTTCTTTGTCATGTCTTCATTAGTATGGTGAGTATTTACCTCTTGTAGTGAGGTAACTTTATATTGCCTTTTAGCTATAAGTTGTCCCATGCATTTCAAATATCTTTGTGAAAATTAATTTTGGCTTTACATTTAATGCTTTCTTTTTCTTTATGGCAATTAGCACAATGATGATGCTAGTGTTCTTTCAATACAGGAGCTAATGACAAGACATAAATCAACTGTTGCGGAGTATCTTTCCAAAAATTTTGACTCTGTACGTGATCCTTGACTCTTATCCTGAATGCATGTTGATCAGCTTTTGTTACCCGTCTTCAAAAATTCAGTATTCCCCACTGGTGGCCATATTTTTCTCATTCATTCACTTAACTGTTATTGTCCTTTCTTAGTGAGAAGTAAGTTTAATATGTCCTTTGGTTATCTTGGCCTAGAGTTCTACCCAAATTTATCCCTTAAAGGCTCTGTTTAATTTGATAATTATTTATCTGTTTCTTGTTTCATTTTTTATAGAAAATTTAACTCCAGATTGCTGTCGTCTCCAAATTATCTCACCAAAAGCTCTGTTTCTTCTTTTACTCGAATTTACCCCCTAAAGGCTCTGTTTAACTTGATAATTATTTTATCTGCTTCTTGTTTCAGTTTTTTACAGAATTTAACTCAAGATTGCTGTCATCTCCTAATTATCTCACTAAAAGGGCATCTGTCAAGGTACTAATGATTTTTCAGAGTGTTTTTTTTCCCACATATTACTTTGAGAATTGCAGATACATTTTTTTCATTCGGTCAGTTCAAAAATAGATATCTTTCACAGTTCATGTATAGGTTGTGTTCATCTTGAAAGGCTGTGAAGCACGGAAGTCCTTAATTTCTTTGTTCATTTTTTTTCAGTTATATTTTTCTTGATGCATCTTGATTATCTAATTGTGAAACACTTTCTGCTTAATATTATTTTAACACTTTCTGCTAAATGTTATTTTCCCAGCTTTTAGGTGACATGCTACTGGACCGATCGAATTCTCGGACAATGGTGCACTATGTTAGTTCAAAGGACAATCTTATAATTCTGATGAATCTTCTCAGGGTATGCTTGAATTGATCTTCTCTAGACAATATATATGCTTCAAAATATTTTACTTAAGAATCCTTTTTCGAATTTTTGGCAGAAAAGTTTCTTTATGCAAAAATTCAATCTTCCTTAATTCTTAAGTTAGGAAAAATAATCACAGGCCAAAAACGATATGAGGAATTGGGGTACCTAAATTCAATTGAGATGGACAAAGGAAGTCACATTTGTCTAACCAAATAAAAAACTAAGATGCATATAAGTTTAAACTTAAACAACTAAATTTCATTTCCATTATTAATCAACTTATAAAACATTATTACCTATAACCGTCAGTTAAATTGAGCCCAATTTATTGTAGTTCACCATCACCAAGTTGTTTCTCGATCTTCCAAGACCACCAATAGAATGGTGATGCAGGAAGGCAATGCATCTTCTCCATGTTGTTTTTCAGCCTTAAATTGATACAGTTGCGGTGGAGGATTTTGAAATGGGCAATACAGACCGTATCTTACTACATATGGCAAATAAACTTAACCAAAGTGATTTAGAAACCTAAGCTAATATATCTAGTAGCTTGTAACTTGTAGTTGTTGATTTAACAATTGTTTTGAGCTTGGATACCAAAAGAGACCTGAAGTATTCATTACCAGAGATAGTGCAAAGTTAGAAAAAGCCCTTAAGTAAAACAATGCTTGAGTTGAAGTGATTGTGTTTAAACGTAATAAAGATAAGATACGCTGAATGTGAAACAAATTTGCCAAATGAATCTTGGTATCATGTCTGATCCTTATGGACAAATGATGTATCAAAGGATGGATGTTGTAGCAGATGGTTCATGTGTTTCATTATTGTTTAGTTTGGGAAGCATTACAAAAATACACTGTATAATTGCTTTTCCAAAAAGCTCATCAATTTGTAGGTTGTAGATTTTCAATTAGACGTGCCATCTTGAATCTTAACCTAAATTACATATTCTGAGCCTTACTGCAAAACCTCTAATGGTTTTCCTACAACTACAATCGTTGATGCAAAAGGTTACACTAGAACTTAGCTGCTTGCCTGCTACTTTCTGACTATTGACTTTTTACGCAATCCTCCATGCTGCTCAGAACATCATCGTCATGTTTAGTCTTTGAATTATGAAAAACCTTTCTGACTTAAACCAAATTGGTGGGAAAGACATGCAAGAAGGTGCTGCATAGAACCTTGTAAAATAACGTGAAGTGTTTGTGCACATCTCACGGTGCAACGAATTCATTTTTATAAGAACACGAAATCATACTGTATATTTATTCTATTATGATTCTGCAACATTGATATGCTGTCAAGCCACTACATAGCATGACATATATGCATCATGCAGATGGGAATGGAGGCCCATACGTTATGCTTGTTAAAAATTATTTGAAATTTAATTTAATTTTAAAAAATTCACATCTATATGCAAAACATATTTATGAATATACATAATGATACAAGGCACATAGTAAAGATATATGGTTCATATATATACATAGAAGACGTGTACTATACGTACGAATATTCTAGTCATTCATGTTTCCCTATTTACAGGAATCAAGCAAAAATATTCAGAATGAAGCCTTTCATGTATTCAAGGTATAACTTCTCTCCTTATTGTGATACTAATGCTGCTCTTCATTTGTATCTTTTTATTTGTGATTTTTTTTGTTCTGAAATTTCAGTTATTTGTTGCTAATCAAAATAAGCCACCTGAAATTGTAACCATACTGATTGCAAACAAAAGAAAGCTTCTTCTCTTACTTGACAATTTGAAGTTAGACAAAGGTATGCTTGAGCTCTTCAGTCTGAATGTCTGAACATAAAAACAGTGGAATGCTTCCTCATGGATTCTGTATCTTTTTTCTTTTGTTCTGCAGAAGATGAGCAATTTGAAGCTGACAAAGCACAAGTCATTGGAGAGATAGCAACTCTTAACTAAAGAGAATTCTTCATATAATTCAATAATATCAGGCTTTTCCATGTGATACTATAATTTATGTTAATGCATTGCTTCAATCTCCTTGTGAACAAATGCTATATATATAGCAGTTGCCAAGGCCGGAACGTGAGTTTACTCTCTAGTTCATCGTGCTTCGGTTTGACTCACCTTTTTTACTTTGCTGGTTCACTTGAAAAAGGCATCTAATTGCAGACATCATTTCTTGGCCCTGTGATTTTTTGGCTGGTAAATCA
>JBBMKF010446534.1:7500-12977 GCA_037834155.1 Curcuma caesia | reverse complement strand
CGAATGAATTCAAGAACATATTCGAAGAAATTCTGACCCCCGGTCGGAATGGTTTGTGGGTTCCGAACAGCTATAGTGGCTGAACCTAATAAGATAGCAATTACAACCCAAGAAGTAATAAGTACTTGGCCATGTACTTGGAAACCCCCTATTTGCCAATAGAAATGTTGGCCTACTTCCACACCGGATATATCGTATAACCCCTTTAGAGTATTGATGGAACATGATAGAACATTCATATTGCCTTGCCCTAGGAAAAAATCGAACTTTAAACAGAATTTTTTGATTCAACCATCTCTTTGTCTACTTGAATCGGATATTTGGAATACCAACTAAGATTTATAATACTAATAAATCACATAATATCCCCAGTTATTTTTATCTATTTTTTGAAATTCATAAATAGTAAGCGATTCCATAAGGGATTTCTAGGGATTTCTGAAGTAAGTTATTTATCTTATTATGTTATTATTAATCAAGGATTTCTTATATAGCTAGAACGACCCTCACAAATTGCGAATACTAATTTGTTAAGAATTAATCGGATTGAGGATATGGCGTCATCATTCGCTGGAATTGAAATATCTGCGAGATAGGGGTCACAATTTGTATCGGTTAAACAAATTGTTGGAATTCCTAAAGTAATACACTCTCGCAGGGCCGTATATTCTTCGTGCTGATCAACGATGATTACAATATCGGGTACCCCTGTCATATATTTAATCCCGCCCAGATATGTTTGCAAGCGAGATAATTGTCTTTTCAACATAGCTGCATCTCTTTTCGGGAGACGGTTGAGTCTCCCTGTTTTTTGTTCCATTCTCAAGTCCCTGAACTTATGAAGTCTTGTTTCTGTAGTGGACCAATTCGTTAACATACCGCCAAGCCATTTTTTATTAACATAATGACACCGGGCTCTTATTGCAGCCCACTCTACTGAATCAGCTGCTTTATTTTTGGTACCAACAATTAAGAATTGTTTTCCCCTACTTGCTGCGTCAAAAACTAAATCACAAGCTTCTGATAAAAAACGAGCAGTCCTAGTAAGATTTGTAATATGAATACCCTTACGCTTTGCAGAGATATAAGGCGCCATTTTCGGATTCCATTTCCTAGTACCATGACCAAAATGAACTCCTGCCTCCATCATCTCTTCCAAATTTATGTTCCAATATCTTCTTGTCATTTCTCCCCACAACCTCCCCCCCCCTTTTTTGATTCTTTTTCAAAAAAAAAAGAGACGAGGAACCCCGAACTGAAATAAATAATTGTTCCGATGGAACCTTCTTTTCTACCGTAGATTGGACGTAGATACACGACCCAAACCATTATTCTTTTCTATTCATTTTCTATTCATTATTCTTTTTATTACCTTATTACCAAAGCAAATAACCATACCAAATGCAGATAGCGAAAGAGATGAATCCGTTGTTAGGAATGATTAAATCCTATAAATGATTTAAATGATTGTTCGGGTATGTCGTGGAATTTTTTTGAAAGACAAGAATCAAATAATTTTCTGTGGTGTAACAAAATATCTCTCATCTCCCCCTCGAATAGATTCGTTTTTTTTGTTTCCAAAGGAATGTTGTTATGTTGTTTTGAAGGGTGCACTAATCCCTTGAATCCGGTACCAACGGGTATCACCCCCCCCAAAACAACGTTCTCTTTCAGGCCTTTCAACCAATCGATACGACCCCGGAGAGCCGCTTTTGCTAAAACTCGAGCAGTTTCTTGAAAACTTGCTTCAGATATGAAACTTTGAGTATTGAGAGATGCTCTTGTTATTCCCAATAAGACGACTCGGTAACAGATCGCTTCTTCCAAAGCGCGCCCCACTCGTTCTGCTCGCAACAATCCAATAAGCTCTCCGGGTGAAAAAACATTAGACATTCCATCTTCTGAAATCAACACTTTTGATGTTATTTGACGTACAATAATTTCTATATGCCTATTATGAATCTGCACCCCCTGGGAGCGATAAACCTGTTGGATTTTATTAACCAAAGAGATTCGGCTTTGCGCTATAGTTAGCTCAGCACCAATCAAGAATCCCCAAGGAATTCCAAGAATTCTTGGTATACATTTGTTCCAATCCTCAACCCTCTTTTCTAGATTCATGGATATTGAATCAATCGAACGCACTTCTAACACCTGTTCTACTTTTGGAAGACCCTGTGTTATATCACCAGATCTCGATTTTTCATATATAAATGTAACTAATGTATCTCCTTCGTAAAGGGTTTCCCCATAATGGCCATGAACAGTTGCTCCGGGGGTGGCCAAATAAGGCTTAGCTGATCGTATCACTATCGAGTCAACTTGAACAAGTATAACTTGACCCGATTTGAGGGGCGATCCATTTTTGGCTATACATACATTTTCACAAATAAACTGTCCAAGACTAATTATTTTAGATGTCTCTGCACAATAATTGTGATGGAGAAAAAACCAATTCAAATTGACTGGATTTAAAAGAATGTTACGGCATGGATCGGGATTAACAATTTTTCCATTTTCATCCATTAAATAATATTGAAATTTAATCACTTGAAAAGTCTGTTTTAAATTGTCAAGTTGCAAATATTTAGTTACTAAGATCTGATTATGAGTTATTAAATGGTAAGATGAATAAAAATTCTCAATTGGAAGGCATGTTCCTAAAGGGCCCAATGAATTCCTAATTGGAATTAGAGGATCCTTTTTAATTGATTCTTTTATCACACTGTGATATTTTACATCCTTGAATGGCCCCATTCGAGAACAATTGGCTGCTGACAAAATTATCAACGACTGACATTCCTTATTTCTATTCAACAACGTATGAATAGTTCCTTGAGGTTGGTTAAGAGATTGTTGAATTTTTGCCTTGGAATAGGAATAAATGACAGAAAAGGGGTTGATATTGGTACAATCTGATCCATTATCAGAGAGCAATCCTGACCCCGACGGATCATTCCTTTTTCCGATATACGAAATAGGGGATTTCACTAAGTTGATTCTTAAGAAATGTCGAATCAAACCATTTGTCCTTATTTCAACAAAAGAAGCCCGGGCTTCTTCGCAAGAAGAACTTTTTTTGTCTTGGTTCCAATTCAATACTAAACAAGTCCGAACTAATTGAATACTTGTGTCAGAAATTCCTCGAATCGGTTTGCCATTTTCATAAAGGATATAATTGACAATTCGAAGTTGCACATTATCCCTTTCCTGCAATGGATCCGGTGGAAAAAGAGTTGCTAAATTTATACCGTCCGTTATTTCATATGTGACGACAGGTCGAACTAAAACAAAAAACCTTTTCTTACTAGGTGTAATTCGTTGGACATAGATCCAATTTTGAACTTTTTTGTATTCCTTGGAATTTCTTTTTCCTGTTCCTGGTGGTATCAAAACGCCGGTATATCTGGATATCTTATCTGTCTCTCCAGGAAAATGGATATCTCCAGAAAAGATTTTCAGTTCAATTCGTTTTTTTTTTCTCTCCACCCGGACCAACCCACCGACTCGGCTTCTTAGATTTAAGGTGATTTGTGTATCGACCCCAACGATACTATTGTTCCGTACCATTATGGAAGAAGATCCGGGCAAGATATGCACCTCTTCAGGAATGAAAAAAAATCGATCTACTTTCATTTGGTATTTTGGCCTAAATTCCTTGACTCCTCGATACTCAATCAAATCCTCTTTTTTGATGACTGAATGCGTTTCTATAGTCCCATATTTAATAATGCCCGAACTCTTTCTTCTGTATCGAGGATCATCGAAATAAGCAAGAATACTATTTCGACGGAAACTACCATTTACGGGGATTTCAATCGAGATACCTGAACGAGGCATTAGTTCATTCTCGAGTTCTTGAATCGAGTGTAGTGGAATGATGAATTTATTTCTTCGCCTTTTTGACAATAAATCAGAATTCTCGTGGAGAATAGGCGAATATACGAGATTATACTGACCAGTACATATGATTCGATTAAGGTCTGAATAATCAGGAATCCTATCGTCTTTTTGACCATAAAAATCCGAACTAAACAATTTCTGCCTCGCCTGATCATTGGTTACTGAGAGGTTAGAAGTATATCTTCGCTTGCCAGAAAGAGAATGCGCATTCATTTGATCCTGATCCTTGTGGATCGAAAGGTAGACTAGACTGGACCTGCACGGCCCTCCTAATAATATCCATAAATGACTTGTTTTTGGTAATAGATGAACATTACCATATGTAAATTCGGGTGCATGATAGACATCGGTACTCCAGTGCATTTCTCCGTCTGAATCAGAATAAATATGTTTTCGAACCCTCTCTTTAAAATTCAAAGTGGATATTCCTGCGCGAATCTCAGCAATTACTTGTTCTGATTCTACATATTGATCGTTTTGAACTAAAAGCAAACTTTTGGGTGGAATATTCACATTATGTAGAATATCTTCACTCTCAATAGTTACATACAAGTCCATAGAACATAGAAAGGCGGGATGCCCATGACGCGTACGTGTCGGATGAACCAAGTCCTCATTGAATTTTACTTTTCCATTAGATGGGGCTCGCACATGTTCTGCAGTACCCCCCGTGAATACTCCTCCGGTATGAAAAGTTCTTAATGTTAATTGAGTACCCGGTTCTCCAATCGATTGACCTGCAATAATACCTACAGCTTCCCCCAATTCAACCAGGTCGCCATGAGTAGGACTACGGCCATAACATAATCGACAAATCCAAGATGTACTCCTACAAGTAAAGGGAGTTCTAATAGAGATTGGTTGTGCCCGAAAGGTTATGAATCGATTTACAAGTCCAATGCCAATGGCTTGGTTTCTAGTGGCAATACATCGCGAACCCATGTATATATCATCCGCTAATACACGGCCAATTAATGTTTGACTAAAAATCCTTTCCGGCATTATCCCATTCCGAGGACTCACAGAAATACCCCGGGCGGTGCCACAATCCGTTCGACGTACAACAATATGTTGAACTACTTCAACAAGTCTGCGAGTGAGATATCCAGCGTCTGATGTTCGTACAGCAGTATCCACAACTCCTTTACGGGCTCCGTAGCAAGAAATGATGTATTCTGTTAAAGAGAGTCCTTCGCGTAAATTGCTTTGAATAGGTAAATCAATCATTTGTCCTTGAGGATCCGACATTAATCCTCTCATACCTACTAATTGATGTACCTGAGATGCATTTCCTCGAGCTCCCGAGAAAGACATTATATGAACTGGATTAAAAGGATCAGTCATCCTAAAATTCGGATTCATTTCTTGGCGCAAATATTCACTTGTAGCATACCATATTTCAATGGATTGACGTAATTTTTCTACCGCGTGTACATTCCCATAATGATGGTGTTTTTCCAAAATCAAACTTTGTTGTTCAGCATCTTGAACTAGCCATCCCTTAGAAGGTATTGTTAAAAGATCATCAATTCCTAATGAAATGGATGTAGCAGTAGCTTGTTGGAACCCCAGAG
>JBBMKF010446534.1:0-2500 GCA_037834155.1 Curcuma caesia | reverse complement strand
TCATAAAAAGGGCTTTCTAGAGATCCCCAATGACCAATCCTCGCATGAATTGCTAAGGATCCAATAAGTCCAACATTGATTCCTTCAGATGTGTCAATTGGGCAAATACGTCCATAGTGACTAGGATGGATATCTCGTATCCGAAAACTAGCAGTGCGACCTGTCAGTCCTCCAGGGCCCAAATAACTTAATTTTCTCCCATGAACTATTTGGGTCAATGGATTAGTTCGATCCAAAACTTGCGATAATGGGTGTAACCCGAAAAAGGATTCATAAGTAGTTGTTAATGGAGGTGAGGTTACCAAATTCTGAGGTGTCGGTATCAATTTATGCCGGATTGCTCCACATATAGTCCCCCGAACCACATTTTCTAAACGAACCAGAGCCAATCCGAATTGATCTTGTAAAAGATCTGCTACAGAACGAATACGTTTATTTTTCAAATGATTCATATCGTCAAGTGCACCCATTCCAAATTTCAGTCCAATCAAATGATCGGCGGCTGCCAATATATCTCGTGGTAACAAAAATGTATTGTTCTGGGGTATATCAAGGTTCAGTTTTCGGTTCATATTTCGTCGACCAATCCTTCCTAATTCACATCTTTGTTGAAAGAATTTTTTTTGTAATTCCTTACATAAGGAGTCAGAAAATACCGGATCGCCACCTACACAAGCAAATTGTTGATAAAACTCCAAAATGGAATTTTCTTTTGACCCAATTTTTTTTCTCTCCTTATCATTCAGAAAAGACAAAAAAATTTCAGGATAGCAAACATTCTCTAGAATTTCTCTTAGATTCAAACCCATAGCTGATGATAGAACTAGAATAGATATTTTTTGTTTTCTACTTACACGAGCCCATATCCTTGCTTTTCTATCAATTTCTAATTCTGATCTTCCTCCCCAATCTGATATTATGGTACCGGTATAGACCGAAATTCCGGTATGGTCCAATTCTGATCGGTAATAAATACCGGGACTTTGCAATATTTGATTGATCACAATTCTATATATTCCATTGACTATAGAAGTTCCCAGGGAATTCATTAGAGGAATGTTTCCGATAAAAATTGTTTGTTCTTGCATATCCCTACTGTTTTTCCAAATTAATCCCGCGGATACATATAATTCAGAAGAATATGTGAGTGATTCATACACAGCATCTCTTTCCTTTATCAAGGGTTCGACCAATTGATATGTTTCCACAAATAATTGGAATTCAATTTCTTGATCTGTATCTTCAATTTTTGGAAACTTATAAAGTTCTTCTGTCAAACCTTGATCAATGAACCTACAAAATCCTTCAAATTGTATCTGATTAAATCCAGGTATTGTAGATATTCCCTCATTTCCATCCCCGAGCATTTTTAATTTCCCATTTAGCAAAAAATCCCACTATTGGTTCATTCTGCATCTAATTAGATAGATTAGATAAATGATCTAACAATGATGGCATTTCTATTTTGTTTACCGAATCACATGAAATTTTACCCAACTCCATATCTGGAATGTATGAAATACGTATGAACGGAGGAAGAAAGAGAATTTTCTACTTAAATTGAATTGAATTGGAATTTTCAACAGATACAAATGGAAAGAAATTGATAAAACATCCCTAGAAACCGACTTCTGCTACTTAGACTTATTAATTAAGTTATAGGATTTTGTATAGAATAGAAAACGAAAAATGATTCCATTTCTACCATTATTATGATAATACATATTCCAACCTGCTTGAATACCAGAAAAATAAATGGATTGGACATTTGATCTTTTCGTTGATATAAAGGCATAAAAATCAGAAAGAATATATAGAATTCGAATCGTTTTTTTAGCATTTAACCCCCTTTTATGTTATGGATTTCATTGTTCAAAAAATGATTCGCAGAGAAGAGAGAGATTTTGTTTACGGATTTTTGAGTAGAATACGATTGTGAAGTGTATAAGAAAAGAAGGTTTGTATGGCTTAAACACGTGTGGAGATATCTAGAATATCTATCTTTCTTCTTTTTTATTGTTTTATTGTCTATTGTTTTATTGTCGTTCTATGTTCTATTCGGGGCAACACAGGTTGTGCTCTCCGAAAACAGAATTTCCATTTTCTATTCAATTCAAAATTCAAATTGAAGTATTATACTTTTCTGATATCTGATAATTCTATATCGGGAACATATATAAATAATATATATCCGTCTAACAATTTATCTTGGGGGGTTTACATATACTCATAATTGTTGTTATAATTATTATTAATAATGAAAATTGAGAGGGATTTTTTGATTCCAAAAATCCAAGAAAAAATCCATACTGATTAGTTCTATATCATATATCAAGTTGTATTTTCTTATGTCATTAGGAAACCAAAATTTGGAGATTCAAATCCAAGAATCATTCATGCATTCTAAGTCAATAGTTAATGGGTCCTATTTTCATAAAGTTGAATTTTGTATTTTGCGACTGAAAATCCACATTTGATTTTTCAATAGAAAGGTAAGAGA
>JBBMKF010446524.1:0-12978 GCA_037834155.1 Curcuma caesia | reverse complement strand
TCGCCATCGGCGATGAACTATGATTCGTCGCTAATCGGCGATGAATTTGTTCGTCGCCAATCGGCGACGAAAAGTAATTCGTCTCGCCGATTGGCGACGAATTAAATATTCGTCGCCAATATTGTTATATTTTGCAACGAACAGTTTTTTTGTCGCCAATCTACGACGAACTTGTTATTCGTTGGAAATTTTCCGACGACTTTTGCAACGAAAATATTTTTTACAACAAATTTTGCAACGAAAATAATTCGTTGCTAATTTTGCAATGGATTATTTTTTGTTGCTAATTTCGACACAAATTTGCGACGAATCTGTATTTCGTTGAAAAATTAGTTACAATTTTGCAACAAATTTTTTCGTTGCAAATTTTCGTTGCTAAATCAGTGTTTTTTTATAGTGTAAATCCTATAAAATAAAGTTAGTGCATAATATGACAATTATAGTGTTTTAGACAGTTACTTAACTGTCTGATCTATGTTGGATCGAGAAAGTGCTAGAGGGGGGTGAATAGTGCGCTTCGTACGTGTTTAAAAATTGTTCAAATACAAATCATTGCAGCGAAAATAAAACACATCAACAAAGAAAATCCAATTGTTTTTACTTGATTCGCAGCTACTTGGCTACTACTTCAAGACTCGCAGTTAGTTTAGCCACTTACGTTGGGCAATCACTATTCATCTTCTTCTTGAATGAGAAAAAGGTTCATTTCTTTACAATAGTAGGGTTCAGTAACAAACCTATAGACCCTTAGAGATTAAGTGCTCAAAAATATTTTAAATTTCCAAAATATTGTGGTGTTAATTTTTGAACACCAACACCATAGTGTGTGCGATCGAGAGACAGGGTGAATCTCAATGGTTCACTTTTCATTATTTACATTCATTCATTTCTATCAGGGTTAGTTCAAAATGAAAATATAATAAAGATAACAAATAAGACAAAAAAATGTACGGGATTTACTTAGTTCCCAACCCTCAGGATTGGTACTCCAAGGCCTATACAGGGGAGGTGCACATTCACTAATGATTTCCTTTCATGAAGCCTTTCGGAGGTGGAAAACCTCATCTTATAGTTTAAGAACAATCACAATCACAATATGAAATATAGCACAAGTACTTAAATAAAAACAAGCCTTTGCTGAGTTGGAAGTCTTGTACATAGCACATCCCGCTTGAAACTTCCTCGGTCGTAGAGCTTCATGAGTTTATTCAATTGGTAGACTTCTTTTGATAGACTTCTCACCTTTGCTAAGCCTCCAATCACCTTGACCCACTTGAATTTTTTCTTGCCTAACCTTTTGTTAGAACTTTCTCTTGCTGGTCATCTGATCAACCTTTTACCTGACTAGACTCTCATTGCTAGTCATGACCTCACTAAACTTCACTCACTTCCAAACATCAAGTCATATTTGAATTAACTCTTGGTCAAACTAATCAGACCTAGGTATATTATCAAACATCGAAATCCTAGAGGTTAATTAGACTAATAATCTTCCTCATTTGTTGTTTGATAATTTTCTTTAAGTTAAGCTTGGGTCTTAAAATTTTTTATCAATCTGGGAGGGTTCTAAATTTATTAACTTAAACTTTCCTCTCTCCCTTTGTCATATATCAAAAAGATATATCTAAGTTTTCCTTAGATTTTCACCAACAATATGAAGGTTACCTTGCTCAAAAGTTATTCTCTATCCCTTTTTGAAAGATTAAAGTATTATTATTTTTTAAAATGATTTTTTTGAAATTAGCTTTCAAAATCTTTTCAAAAATAATTTTTAAAATAATTTTCAAATAGTTTTTTAAAGGAGAAAATTTCAAAAGGAATTTTCAAAGTAATTTTGCAAGTGATCTTTTAAAGAATTTTTGAATAGTTTTTAAAGGAATTTTCAAAATAATTTTTAAAAAAAAGTTTTCAAAAGAATTTTCAAATAGTTTTTCAAGAATAATTTTGAAATAACTTTAAAAATCACTTTTGCAAAAATATTTAAAGACTTTCCAAAAATATTCTTTGATCTTTCAATTAGGGTCTCCCCCTTACATGACATACCCTTAGGAATCCTAATTAACTACAAGGATAATCTACCTATGTATCTTATGAGTCTAGAAATTTAGTATTGACTTAGAGATTCTGTATCTAAGTGTTGGTCAACTAATTTTCAAATATATATGAATTTTTAAAAAATATGTATAATACACCCAAACAATCATGAATTTCAATTTAATATCAAATTTTCAAAAATATTTTTTAAGAGAAAATTTATCTTAATTTACAGTTTTGGAAAATCTTTTTGAAAATTTTTCCAATTTAATGGTTCTTATCATCTCACCCATTTCTTTGTGTCTCAATACATTCAACACATGGTACTCTTATGAGTTCATGTGAGATGGTTTGTTAATTTAATTTGATTTAAAATTTAAGTTTGAATTTGAACCTAATTTGACTTTGGGTTAGATTCAGGTTTAGCTGTTAGTCAGTTAAATACACATTTCAAAAATTGACTTCTAAGTTGTGGTGAGGCAAAGGCCTTCTTAGTTATTAGAGAAATGATCACTTCCTAGACAAAGCCTTTTTAAGAAATTATGTGTTTAAATTTATTCTTGAAAAATTTTGGTCTAACTAGTTTAGAATGTGGTGAGGTAACTTCAGTCAGTTTCTCTCAGCTGAATGCACAAAGTGTTGGTGCAATCTTGCCCCAAGTATCATTTGATTTTAATTTTAACTAAATGAGTTTAAGTTTGGCAATGTTGGTGATCTAATATGTGTGATTTGAGTAAACAAGAAAGTTCAAGTTTGAAGTCTTGACAAATGGTGAAGTCCCGGAGGTGCGGCCTCTTGGCAAACGGTGAAGTCTTGAAGGTGCGACCTCTTGTTAAAAGGAAGACTTAGCATGATAAAGTTGATAGAAACATCTCAAGCAAGTGCAAGGATGAAGAGCCATGGGCTAGAAAGCATCTAAAGAGGGCAAGAGGCTTATGGAAGATGTTTGAAGGTGTGAGTCTAGGCTATGGGATGAAAAAAGAGGCTGAAAGCTGAGTTTCAACTTCATCAATCGACTGGGATGATATCAATCGACTGGTATCCTGATCCAAAACACACAAAAAGTTTAGTCGAGTGAAAAGCAAAGACCAGTCGACTGATCAGTTAACTGGGTAAGTCTCAGTCAACTGGTACTCGTACGTTGCGGTTGACAGCTGGATAAATAACGCAATCTACAGTAGTCATTGAAGCCCACCAGTCGACTGGTCCTGAGACAGTCGACTTGCATCGCGAAAATATAAAAAGATAGATTTAAGATTGGAGACGTAAGTGTTTACACTTTTTCATCTTTGCAAGATCTTCAAGCTCTATCAATCTCTTAAACTCTTCCCCCAATCTTCTCTGTACATCTATAAGAAGAAGAGATCAAGTGTAAAGGTTTCTCTACCTTCAAAGTTGTTTTGAGAAGGAAAAATTTCATAGTGAAAAGGTTTGGTGGTGTGTGTGGATCCTTGGATTAGTCACTTCGAGGAGGTGGATACCAAGTAAATCAAGGGGTTAGCATTGCTCTTATTATTTGATTTGATATTATTTTTTTTGTTCTTGTCTTGTGCTTCTGCTAACAATTTGTAGGCAAGATCAAAAAGTAGATATTCATCCTCCTCCAATAAACGTAACGGTCCCAACAAGTGGTATCAGAACTGGTTAGCTTCGAAAGAACTCACCCTCAACCAGAGCATCTAGATGGTGTTTCAAGAGGAATATAGCACCGCACGACCTCTATACTTCGATGATAATGATTTTGCCTATTGGAAAGGTAGGATGGAATATTATTTGATGAATGATATTGAGAATTGGTTTGGTGTTGTAGATGAATTCAAAAAACCAAAGGATGCACTTGGAGCACCTCTTCCTACCAAGGATTGGCCAAAGGAAATTTACAAGAAGGCTCAAGCAAATGCCAAAGCCACAATTACCTTGCAATGTAGACTCTCCAAAGAACAATTGAGTAAGATTTGACCTTTCAATTCGGCCAAAGAACTTTGGGAGAAGCTCATCGAATTGAATGAAGGGTCAAGTGAATCTAGAAGAACCAAGAAGGATCACTTAGTTAGACAACTTCAAACCTTCAATATGAAGCCAAATGAGACCGTAAGTCAAATGCATGGAAGGTTCAAAGAAATAGTGAATGAACTACATGTGATAGGTGAGAAGATAGACAATCGTGATTTGATAAGGTATGTACTTCAAGCTTTTCCTAGAACCACTTTGTAGGCATCAATAATTGATGCGTATAAAGTCTCTAGAGATCTTTTAATTGTAAAACTGGATGAATTATTTTGTGAATTTGAGCTACATGAACAAGCTAATGTTTCTTCCAAAGAGAAAGGTATTACTTTGGTTGTAGAAAAGAAGAAGGAGAATAATAAGAAAGAAAAAAAAGGAGGAGCCTTCATTTGAGTCCGATCAAGAATCCTCGAATAGCGATAAAGAAATGTTGGCAAAGGAGGTTGCTCACTATGCCAAGAAGATGATGGAAAAATCAAAAAAATTCACAAGGAGGGATATAAAGAAAATGTTTACATCATCAAGAGGTAAAAATAATCAAATTTCAAGTTTTAATCCTAATGTTACATGCTATGAGTGCAACAAGAAGGGACATATCAAGATAAATTATCCAGAGATGAAGAAGAAAGATGAGAAGGAAAGGAAAAAGAAGGAGAAAAAGAAGAAGAAAGTGATGGCGACCCAAAACACATGGGATACATCAAGTAGTGATTCATTGGATGATGAAGAAGAACTATGCCACATCACCAGACACATGGCACTGATGGCACGTGAAAGTGACCAAGAGACTACAAGTGAGGAGGAAGCATCAAGTAGGGACGAATCTTCATCAAGTGAAGATGAGGTAATAGATTCGGCTAAAAAAAATTTCTTTACAAAACTATTGCATATCTTAAAAATGCCTTGATTAAGTCGAAGTCTAAGGTTAAGGCATTAAAGGAGGAACTTAGGACTATTAGGAACAATACATGTGAATCTAGTGACTCTAGTGAAATTAATGAGGAAAATACTTAGTTGAAGGATGAAGTCATTGATTTAAGAAAATGTTTAGAAAATTTTTTAAATGGATCAAAAAACCTTAATATGATCCTAAATAGTCAAAGAGTGATTTACAACAAGACTGAAATAGGATACAAACCTAAAGAGGTTGCCTACATTTCTCTAGTAAGAAGACAAGGGTCACTTAGCAAATAAATCATTAAGAGAAAGGTAAAGCAAACATGGGTCCCTAAGAAATACTTACAAAATATTAATGAATCAAGTTTTTGGATACCAAGGAGTGATGTGTTTTATGTTATATAGGTAAGAGAGAAGAAGGACACAAACATGTGGATCATGGATAGCGGGTGTTCAAGTCACATGACCGGATATGTAAGCAAATTTTTCAAAATTAAGTACATAAAAAAAGGAAAGGTATCTTTTGGAAATAGTGGAAAACTCAAGATTATAGGTAGAGGTACAATTGAAGTATCCCCAACTATTACCATTCATAAGATTCTCCTAGTCAAGGATATGGAATTTAACTTGCTTAGTGTGAGTCAACTTTGTGATTCTAGATATCAAGTCGAATTTCATACAAATAAGTGTCTAGTTAGACAAATTGGGTTGAAGAACAATATTTTAGAAGGATATAGAAAATAAAACCTTTATCATATACATCTTTCTTATGCTTCTAACCCTTCTATTAAGTGTCTCATGTCACAAGAAGAGGAAGGATGACTATGGCATAGAAGGCTTGGACGCATCAATACGAAGAATATAGCCAAGGTTGCCAAAATGGAGTTGGTGAAAGGCCTACCAAAAGTCAAGTATGTCAAAGACAAAATGTGTGATGCATGCCAAGAGGGTAAGCAACCTAAGTCATCACTCAAAGGTAAAATTCTAACTAACACTTCATTACCTTTAGAATTATTACATTTAAAACTTTTTTATTGTCACAGTACTCCCTTATTAATGGGAAACAAATATTGTTTAGTTATTGTAGATGATTACTCTAGATATACATGGGTTTATTTCTTAAAACATAAGGATGAGACCCTAGTCATATTCATAGATTTTAGCAAAAGGGTAGAAAATGAAAGGACCTTAAAAATCAATAGGATTAGAAGTGATCATGGTGGAGAGTTTGAAAACTCAAACTTCTCTAAATTTTATTTAGAAAATGGATATAAGCATGAATTTTTATGTCCAAGAACCCCTCAACAAAATGGAGTTGTTGAGAGGAAAAATAGGGCATTGCAATAAGCCGCTAGGACAATGTTAAATGCCTACTCCCTACCTACCTATTTATGGATGGAAGTGGTTAACACCGCTTGCCATATTCAAAATAGAGTTTTAATTCATCAATTTTTAGGAAAAATACCATTTGAATTGTGGAGTGGGAAGATACCCAAAATTCACTATTTTAGAGTGTTTGGATGCAAGGTTTACATCTTAAACACAAAAGATGACTTAAGGAAATTTGTAGTCAAGGCAGAAGAGGGAATCTTAGTTGGTTACTCATCCACTAGTAAGGGTTATATGATATACAACAGGAGGACCCAAATGATTAAGGAGTCATCATGTTGAATTTAATGAGTCTACCAATACTTACCCCAGAAAATCCTCTATTGATAAAGATACAGATGCAAGAAATCAAGATATTACCCAAGCAATTCAAAACTTACAACTAGGAGGTAATGATCAAGGGGGAGGAAGAAGTGATTCGGATGATGAAAGAAAAATTGATCATGATAAGTGTGACAAGCCCATAATTTTTAGAAATCTAAGGCATCATCAAAATCACCCTATTGACCAAGTAGTAAGAGATGTTGAACAAGGAGTGAGGACTAGATCTTATTTTAGAAATCAAACTAGCTAAATTGCATTGATCTAACAATTTAAACCAAAATCAATTAATGAAGCTTTAGTTGATATCGATTGGATCTTAGCAATGCAAGAAGAATTGAATCAATTTGAAAGGAGTGAAATATGGGAGTTAGTTCCAAGACCTAATGATAGTACAATTATGACAACTAAATGGGTCTTTAGGAACAAATTAGATGATCAAGGTAGAGTTACAAGAAACAAGGCTAGGTTGGTGGCTAGGAGATTCAACCAAGTTGAAGGACTTGATTATGATGAGACTTATGCTCCGGTAGCTAGGTTAGAGTCCATCCGAATATTATTAAGATATGTCGCTTACATGGGTTTCAAACTTTATCAAATGGATGTAAAATCGGCATTCCTAAATGGTTTCATGAGAAAAAAATGTATGTAGAGTAACCCCCCAGATTTGAAAACATAGACTACCCAAATCACGTTTATAAGCTTAAGAAGGCATTGTATGGGTTGAAACAAGCTTCTACAGCTTGCTTGGTATGAGAGACTCTCTTCCTTCTTAATCTCTAAGAAGTTTAAGAGGGGGACAATTGATCCAACCCTATTTATCAAATCTAAAAATAATGACATCTTTGTTGTCCAAATTTATGTTGATGATATCATTTTTGGGTCAACCAATCATGACTTTCTTCAAGAGTTCATTAAGCATCTGGACAATGAGTTTGAGATGAGCTTAGTTGGAGAGTTGACCTTCTTCTTAGGACTACAAGTAAAATAAACCAATGAAAGAACTCATGTTTACCAAACCAAATATGCTAAAGAAATTATCAAAAAATTTGGTTTGGAAAATGCTAAGGTAACTTCTACTCCTATAGGAACAAATGTGAAGTTAGATAGTCACATTGAGGGGAAAATGGTAGATTCAAAATAATATAGGAGTATGATTGGTAGCATGTTATATCTAACCGCCAGTAGGCCGGATATACTCTTTACGGTAGGTATGTGTGTAAGATACCAATCTTGTGCCAAAGAATCTCATCTTGTAGTGGTGAAAAGAATCTTAAGATATATCAAAGGGACACTTAATGTAGGTCTTTGGTATCCTAGAAACTCAAATTTTGACCTAGTTGGGTATACGAATTCCGATTATGCGGGGTGCAAATTAGATAGGAAGAGTACTAGTGGTGGATGTCAATTTCTTGGGTCCTCCCTAGTGAGTTGGAGTAGTAGGAAGCAATCATGTGTTGCTTTGTCTACTATCGAGACTGAGTATGTGGCTTTGGGAGGTTGTGTAGCTCAACTACTATGCATAATGCACATCCTAAATGACTATGAGCTTCACTATTCCAAAGTCCAAGTATTATGTGATAATATGAGTATCATCAATTTGACCAAAAATCTAGTACATCATTCTAGGACAAAGCACATTGAAGTAAAACCATTTCATTAGAGATCATGTGGCAAGAGGCGACATTGAGCTAAATTATATTGAATCAAAGTCAAATCTTACCGACATCTTTACTAAGCCTCTACCCAAAGCAGAATTCACCACCATTAAGAGAGGACTTAGCATGTGCTTTGTAGAATTATGACCTTAGTCTTGCATGATCCCATAGCAAGAAGTCACTTATGTACATCTCACAAGACCCTAGGAAGACTTGCTTATGTATTTCTTAAGTTGAATATTATGTATGATGCTAGGATGATACTTATATCTTACTTATGCTTATAGAATCTTAATGAGGTATGAAGAGTATCAATATATCTATCATAGACCAACTATGGGGAAAGCAAATATTTAATTCATGAACATCTTGCCATTGATCATAGTTGAACATTTTAAATGCTTTGAAAACATTTCAATATTGTACTCACAGTGATATGCACTTGCAACATCAAAAGTTTCAAAACATGGCTTGAGATTGATACATAAGTGCAAGTTTGTGCCCTTTTAAGTTTTGGCCAAACTTATAAAATACTTTAATTTCTCATAAAATTTATTTTTCCTTGATAAAGAATATTAAAACAGACTTGTTTGTAAAATTTTATCATTTTTTAAATTTTGTAAAATTAATAGGATATTTCTGAAGTTCATCTCAGAATACTGAATTAGGCTGATACTTGGTACAAGTCGACTCTCACTCAACTCTCACTCGACCAATCTTTCTGTGAGATTTTTAAACTGAGACAGTCTATGATATTTCCTCAGTCGACTGGTAAGCAACTTTCATAAATAAATCCACTGTGTGTGGGTCGATTGGTAACCCTAGGGTTATTGGCAACCTCGTTGCCCTCTCCTCCTTTTTGAGTTCTCCGGCCATCTCTTGTGTCCATAAGCCATATTTCTTGATCTCCTACCTTCTTCTCCACCCTCTCTTTGCAAACCTAAGGTTTGAAAGTGGTTCTTTGGGCTAGTTTCATCTCATTCTTCCTCTCAACATCCATGGAACGTAGGTAACAAACTTCACTCAGATTCTTACATTTCCTTTCATTATCTTGCGATTATGTGGCTAACTTTATTTATTTTTTGCATCATATTGTGCATGCATTTGTGTCATTACATTTAGAGTTAGGCAAAAATATGTCGCTCATCGTCGGCACGGGGAGGGCTCTTCCTGACAATCTTCTCCTCCTCCTCCTAACTTGAGAGTGTCGTAATTTAATTTTGCGGCTGTGCAGCGCCGATTTGAGACTACCAAGTTCCAGTTAATCGATTGTCGGTATATCAATCATGCTTATTTTCAATACAAGACTCCTCACCTTATTGATATTATCACGCATTATTAATTAGAGTCCATAGTCAGTTGCACACACATTAGGTCAACTCTGAGCTATGCAAAGAGTTTTACATTAACCTCCTATTAGTATTGATAGAATCAAAATATCTCCACAATGGTATAATATTATCCACTTTGGACTTAAACCCTCATGACTTTATTCTTGGGCTCTCCCCAAAAGGTCTCATACCAATAGAGATATCTTCTGTCCTTTTAAACCCATGATCTTTTCCATGTATTTTAGATGTGGGACTATGTTTGCACCCTTGTAACCCAATAATCCCCCCCTTAAATAAAGGACCACAGGTTCCCCTCAAACGGAAAGCCTCCGTTTGATGTCTGAATCCTCGACTCACCAGGACTTTCTGCCCCTCAGTCCACCCGATCTACTAGGACTTCCTGCCCCTCGGTCCACCTGATCTACTAGGACTTCCTGCCTAGCCGCAACTAGGACTTTCTCCCTGGTGTCTGGTCCTCTTGATTTAGACACGAGAGCACCCACTTCCTTTGTTTAAGGTTCAACCTACATGGTTAGATCTAAATCATTGCTCTTTCAGCAGTTAGTTCGGTGAAGAGCGATCTCGCACTGATACCACTTATTAGTACCGATGAAATCAAAATATCTCCACAATGACATGATATTGTCCACTTTGAGCCTAAGCCCTCATGGCTTTGTTCTTGGGTTCTCCCCAAAAGGCCTCATACCAATGGAGATATCTTTCATCCTTTTAAACCCATGATCTTTTCCATATGCTTTAGATGTGGGACTATGTTTGCGCCCTTGCAACTCAACACCTCTGTCCCATAGGTGGGGATGAGAGGAGATATGAGTCTATTGTAGGGGGAGTTCCCATTGAGTTCAACACTGAGGTTCTTAGGTCATTTTTACGGTGTTGGGTTTCGTTTTTAATAATAATGGTCTATGGGATTGATCAAGCATGTATTTTGGATTTTACAAAGGCACTGTTGGTGCATGGTAGAGGGGGAGTAGGGCTTTAGGGGGAGTGTGTCCCTCAAAGGACAAATCTCATGTTACATATTCCAAAGGGATGAGGTTCTTGCTTGGATATTTGCCCTAGCTCTTATTCGTTTCTACCTCCTGTATGAGGATATTGACTTTTTGGTGTATATCAAAAAGGGGGAGAAATGGATTTAGTTTAAGTTAAAACCTACATGTCTTATGCTTCTATTATCCATGCTTATATGTTTATGCTTCATGCTTCATGCTTCATGATTATAGTTTTTTGCTGAAATTATATCTTGGCATATTAAAGACTTAACTTAAATAAGTTTTTATCAAACATCAAAAAGGGAGAGATTGTTGGTGCAATCTTGCCCTAAGTATCATTGGGTTTTAATGTTTGGCTAAATAAGTTTAAGTTAGGCAATGTTGGTGATCTAACATGTGTGACTTGAGTAAACAGGAAAGACCAGGTTTGAAGTCTTGGCAAATGGTGAAATCTCGGAGGTGCGGCCTCTTGGCAAATGATGAAGTCTTGGAGGTGCGACCTCTTGACAAAAGGAAGACTTAGCATGACGAAGTTGATGGAAACATCTCAAGCAAGTGCAAGGATGAGGAGCTGTGGGCTAGAAAGCATCCAAAGAGGGCACGAGGCTTGTGGAAGATGTTTAAAACATGAATCTAGACTAAGGGATGAAGAAGGAAGCTAAAAGGTGAGTTTCAGCTTCATCAGTCGACTATGATGGCATCAGTCGACTGGTGTCCTGATCCAAACCATACAGAAAGTTTGGTCAAGTGAAAGGTAGAGATCAGTCAACTGACCAGTCGATTGGGTGAGTCTCAGTCTACTGGTATTCGAACGTTGGGCTGACAGCTGGAGAAATAATGCAATCTACAATAACTGTTGAAGCCCACTAGTCGACTGGTCCTTGAAACAGTCGACTAGCATCACGAAAATATAAAAAGATAGATTCAAGATTAGAGACGCAAATATTTATACTTTTCATCTTTGCAAGATTCTAAAGCTCTATCAATCTCTCATACTCTTCCTCCAATCTTCTCTATACATCTGTAAGAGGAAGAGATCAAGTGTAAAGATTTCTCCACCTTCAAAGTTGCTTTGAGAAGGAGAAAGATCATAGTGGAAGTTCTGGTGGTGTGTGTGGCTCCTTGGATTAGTCACCTCGAGGATGTGGATACCAAGTAAATCGAAGGGGTTAGCATTGCTTGATCTTTATTTTGTTTTTATCTTGTGCTTCCGCTAATAATATTGTAGGCAAGAGTAAAAGTTGCTATTCATCCCCCTCTAGCAAACACAACGGTCCCAACAAGTTGTAAAACTATACTAACCTTATTTACTGTTATATATGTATATTATACTAACTTTGTGATGTAGGAAACTAAGGAACTAGAAATTCAGGTTTCAGGTGCCCTATTGGATCCAGGCGCTAGGATGGTCCAGGCGCCCAGAACAAATCCAAACGCCTGAAAGTCAACTCTTTGAGTCAATAAGGCAGATGAGGTGGCGCATCCCGATTGACTAGGTACACTTAGCTTCCAAGCGCCTGGAGAAGGAGAAGGGGCAGCAAAGTCAAAATTGATCCAGAAACCTCTACATTAGCATTCTAAGAGCTCGGAGATGGTAAGTCAGCTACGATAGCAGATCAACTAACTGACATGGGGGTGCTTGGAAGGAGATCCAAGAGCTCGAATTGGTCCATATAAGCAGTTGCGACCAGAACCCTAGATGTAACTTGAACTCTCATTCTACAATGCTAGTTCACATGATCCAAGATCCTGAGACACTGCTATGGCGCCGAGATGCTGCTACGACGCCGAGACGCTACACTGACAATCACACGCAACCTTCAACCTCTTTGTCGGTAACATTAGTGTATTTCCTTTAGTCCTTTTATACATAATTCATAGGAACAGTAAACGTGTTACCATTTCTATATTATTGTAAATGTGAAACTCTTTCTGGTTTGAGAAAGAGTTATTTAGTGGATTGCCCAATGAAAGTAGTCAAGGATTGTGAGCCTTGGAGTAGCAGACAGAGGTTGTGAACCAAGTAAAAATAAAAGTATCCTTAAATTTATTTTTATTTATTACTTTTCACTGCGTACTTTATGTTTGCCAAATGAAGTTTTTAAAATGGTTGAAAAAGTACCCCCTCTAACGGTTTCACCAGTCTTACAATTGGTATCAGAGGGGGACATTCTGAATTGACAAAACCACAACAACAACAACAACAACCAAGACTTATCCCACTAAGTGGGGTCGGCTATATGGATCCTTTTATGCCATTGAGCTCTATCTCCTATTATATCATCATTTATATTTAAATAAATTTTATCTTGTTTTATTGTTGCTAACCAA
>JBBMKF010446513.1:0-12979 GCA_037834155.1 Curcuma caesia | reverse complement strand
TTTTTCCTCTGGAAGTTTAGTGTATTTCTAAAATATCCTCCAAACAGCTAGTTCCCTATCTTCTCTCTTTTTTTTCTTTTTCATTTTTTTTTTGTTTCTACTTAATTATTTTCTAAACATCAAATCTTCAAACTCTTTTGACGACATAACTTTGTTTCCCATGGATCATCAAGCAAATGACATGTTTGAACAAGCAAATGACATATTTTACTGAAATGTCTTATCCCGAGTGGTAAACATAGAGACGTGTGTTGACTGAGATTTCGAGTTCGAGTCCTCTTAATAATATGTAGTTGTTGACTGTGGTGCTATTTCAGCAATACGCTCTTATCAACATAATGATACTATGCCTCCGTCGTGACCAACTGTAATTTATCCAATACAGTTTTGCTTCCGAAACATAACTGAGTTGATTACGATGGAATACTTTCCTCCTCTGTCATGATCAACTGCAGTTTTACCTCCTCACAAATGGTCAGAATACTTGTCTCCTCCGTCATGACCAACTGCAATTTTACCTCCTCACAAATGGTCATGAAACCGCTGAGGTGACAAATTTCATCTTTTACAGAAGAAAACTTCTAATTTTGCTCCTTAAACTTTACCTTTTTTTATATACATCCCAAAGTTTTTCAAATAGTCAAAATACCACTACTACTATTAACAGTCGTACCATGATCTTTAATCTCAACCACACACAAAAAGAAAAACAGTATGTTGATTCATGTCGCAGTGAGGAAAATAAGAAACCAAAAACAAAACTCAAAACAAGAAAGTGCAAAAGGTCAGAAAACAAGTGCAAACAATAATTGTCTTGTCATGCAATAAAAAAAAAGGATGATGGCTTGTATAATTCTGAAAAACCACATCCTTTAGTTGTAGTAATGTAGCTGTTGAGCAGATGAAAGATTGGGGTAACCTTCATAGATCACCTGAGAACCACCAATCCCTGCTGGAGCCTGGGCAGCAGCAAGGCCATGTTGGCCGATCATTGCTCCGGCGGCCGCCTGACTTAGAGCGAGTTGACGCTGATATGCCAGGAGCTCAGTAGCTGTAAAACCTTGGAGATCTGGCATCGGAACAAGCTGGAACGGGGGAACAGGAGGCGGTAGTGGATTAGAAGTTGTTCCTGGTGGAGTTGGCTTGGTGCCCCAAGAACACTGCAAGAGTTATTGGATCATCTAAATAATGTTAAATGTATACCAGAAGAACTCCAGAACAAGCCAGTACTTTTCAATACTATGTAGCAGAAGTGAGCACATACTTTCATTGATTTTCCACAAACTATCCCTCCATTAGCCATTTGAATGGCCAAAGCAGCTTCGTCATGGCTACTGTATCTCACGAATCCAAATCCTTTATCCCTTTGTATCCTCACTTCCTCGATCACACCAGCCCCTAGAATGTGGAATTGGCGATGAAGCTCAGTTTGTGTTACCTGAAAAATTATCGCCAGGTGAATTCATACATTGACATGGAACAAAAGGAGGAAAAATAGAGGCAAACAAAGAGCAAGATATGATATTGAAGTCTAAATGATAGGCAAGAGTTACCTCATGGGCCAGATTACCGACATACACTGTTGTGTATGCAGGGTTGTTCTCAGGGATCATTTCATTTGTACTCTCTTGGGCACCATCTGTTCCTATCAAATGATGCAATGTGAGTTCTCTTTAAATTGCATCATATATTGGCATTTGGGTATGCATAGCAGCAGCACACATGATGTGTTTCAAGAGAAAAGCCAACTCTTGAATCTTAGCAAGCTCACCAGGGTTGCTACTTCCTTCTGTCAAAAAAACTGCATTCTGATCCTCACTTTGTGGTTTGTCTTCTCCAGTAGTCTTGGTTGCCCAATTGCACCTTATTTGTCGGCTTCCAAGCCATTTGCCTGGAGATAAGGGGTTCCCATTAACCCATGAAAAATAAATTAGTCAGGAAAAATATTGAAATTACAGAAGCAGTAAATACAACCCTACCAGTCATGTCGTTAATAGCATTTTGAGCCTCCTGCAAAGTTAACATGACAGTAAGGAAAAACAAAGGATTTTGCCTTCTGCGTTTTGTGAACAGTAGACTAGCTTCAGATCAAACACAAGTTAACATGTTACAAGTAAAAAGTATAACACTGGTTACAAGTTGACTACCAAACAACTAAGAGCCGAGAAGGTTTTGATAATCCTGAGAAAAACCATTCCACTTGGTCAGAATTAAATCAACAAAAATTAGTTTGAAGGCATGTTTATAATGTTATTGTTCTCAAGCTGTTGGAACTTTCCAACTGGTAGGAATCAGGGGATCCAGAAAAGAACAATCAAACCGAAACAGCTATGGACTTTCAACGAACTAGACCGAATTTTAGTCTGTCAAATGGAATTTGTCCTCCTATAAAAACCTTAACAAAAAGCTCGAGCAAATTTGACTTTAATTCGAACAACAGTAAACATTTATTTAACTAAAACATTCTTAAAAATTGAATATCTGAAAAAGCCGACCAATTCAACCTAAACTTGGATGAACAATAACAAAAATGTCTATGAAATCTGAAATGTGGGGGAAAAAAATCAAATTTTTATATCAAATAGAACAACTGAGCTGTTACACAAAAAAGTATTGGTTGTGACACATTTGAAACCCCTAAAAATTAGTAGTAAAGAAAAAAAAATCTGAAGTTTCTGAGAATTACTTTCATACCTGTTGGTTGCGAAAAGAAACAAAGCCAAATCCTCTAGAGCGCCCAGTTTTATTATCCCACATAACCCGTGCATCACTAAAGAATGAAAATAAGTTATCAAGGTTCATTTGCAAATGCCTGAATTTTATCTTCTATATTAATTAATCACTTGCTGTGCTACTTTCTTTGTCATAAGCTAAATAATTCTAATCTGAGCACAAGGAAAACATGTGAATGACTTACGAACAACTAGGGTATACTGAGAAGCATGCAAAAAGTGTTGCATCAGTGACCTCAGGACTCAAGTCACCAACGAAAATATGGTAATGTCCTGCTCAAATTGAAATTCAAAGCAAAATAGGTTCAAGTGAAAATTGTTTGGGGATGTACTGATCACCCCCATCAGAAACTGGTTCAGTAGTCTGAAATATATACCAGAAGTGTCTTCCCTTTGACCACTGGCATATGCCCAATTCACCTTGATTGCCTGGCCATATCTGCAGTAGTTCAATAATATGAAAGATCCGAAATAAAAATTATCATATACAGGAAAATTATGCCATGCATCTTAAAGAGATCTTACATCTGTCGTCCGTGCAATGACATGATTGCAAGAGCTGCAGATCTTCGATCATGGTAATCAACAAACCCAAAAGAAGACTACAAAATAGAAGATACATAACAACATTAGGAGAAATTTCAAATATTAAAATGCACTTATTTCTGTTTCCTTTGTTACTCTATACAAGTTTCCACATGCCGACAATAAATCAACCAACTAGAACAGATGACAGATACTATTTCAACGGAACAATATTCCAAGAATTATGTGATTCTTATTGGATTTGATCACTCAATGAGCAGTTCAAACACTACTCAAGCGCTGGTGATTCACCATCCAAGTTGCCTTGCTTGGTTGAGTACTAGAAGGAAGAAATCCATTCTATATTATCTATAATGCACGCTTTGAGCAGCCAATCTGAAAAGTATTTGCCAATGGGGACAAGGGAAGAGATCAAATTAGATGTCTGCAAACACTTTGACACTTTGCCCGTAGGACTTCAAATTGCTGGTGCACAAACTTCCAAAGGACAGAAATCATGTTAGATTGAGCTGAAGATATTCTGCAATATTCACTTAGTCATTTTACCACAAAATTATCATATCCGTACAATATTCTTAATGTCTTAAACTCTAAGGATTTTCAAACTTTTAATCAGAAGGAATCAACCTGTAAATTTATTTTCTGCCATCAATACTAATATATAATTGGGAAATCTTTAGCCTACCTAATTATAGTGGTGCAAATTTTGGTGAGGCATCACAAATATTGTTTTCCCCAGAGCATAACTATGATGTTGCATCTAGTTACATAATAGTTGTATTTCCTCAGCCTCCAACAGTGTCATATTTGCCACAATAATATTATCCGATGGAAACCAGAAAAGCAGCTGTTACTAGTCACACACACATATATATAATATTCATCCATCAACATCCACCATGGAGTTCATGACGCAATAAACTAAAACAATACAATATGCATGATGGCTTGCTGCTTAGCTCCATCTCCCAGCAATCCTACTGGAATGACAAGAAAATCTATCACAGTCTCCAATATCTAAGGACTACCTAATCCACGTGGACCCCATCTTATACATACCATTATTGATGCCAATAGAATGCAGATCATCTAAGACAAAAACCATGGCTCTGTAAAATCAGTATACAGAAAAGGGGAACAGAAAAGCCCTGAAGATAAATAATGATTCAGCTCTAGCATCTTCAATATCTGATGACAACCTTGTCCACATGAACAAAATCCTAAAAGATAATATTAGAGATGCCAATAGAACGCAGATCATCTTAGATAAGAAACCATGCCCAGTAAAATCAATATACTTAAAATAAAAGTTCCAGTTCCTGGACTAACTATAAAATGTTCATTTATTAAGCTTTTTTCAGGGGTTTCATATTGCTAGAAACCCTTCTCAAGTTCCACTTGGAGATCCATTGTTTCTAAACTCTCATCCAAATTTAGTCCTACTTGCAAAACCACATGTTGCATGCAACTGTATTTTGTCTTCATTCCAGTTATATGCTTTCACAGTCAAGCACAGGTTTGATTATAGAATAAACTTAAAAAGCTACCTAGGATATGCTATAGCTTAATAATCATCTTCTTCATGTTTAACACAGACCAGAATCTACTAAAGTAATCTGGAATTTCCATCTAAAAACTAAGTGATGCCAAACAAACAAGATTGTGGTTCCATAACTTCAATAAGTAAATGAGTCAGTGATACTAATAAGAGCACAGAGAATGACCCATCGTCTTAAGGATAAAAGATGCAATAGATGTGATCCAGGAAAAAAAAACCTTTTCTTTTCTGATTAGTTTGCATCCTTCAAGTGAACCAACACTTTGAAAAACTTCTGCAAGCAGGCTCTCTGTCACATTTGGATGGATATTGCCCACATACCTAATAAAATAAAGGAATAAAAAAAGAATCAACCATCAAGCTGAAATATTTAAAATTACATACAAAAGCTTTAGGATATAAGGAAATCCAGATTTTCAATAATGTCTTACTAACAGAAAATGTGTCCTGAAGAAGTCTGAAGTTAGGACAGACTAAATCTATCCATTGGGACATTCACCAAAATCTATCCATTGGGAAGTTACTATGAAAATGACCTTCATATGCAATGTTTGAAACAAGTGGGCTGGAACTTTGAAAGAAAAATGGGGAAAAGGAAATAAAAAGAAAGGTGAACAAAGAAAAACAACCCACAAAGAGGCACTCACACACTACGGCATGTAGATGGATCAAAACCAGGCGGAAGATTGCCACTTGGAACAGGCTCCATCTGCAAAATGTGAGTGTAAAGAAAAAAGAAAAAAAAAACTAGAGAAGCTATAGTTATCCTAACAACTGGGGAAAATAAAAAATCAGAAAAACACTAACAACAATCGGACATGGAATTCCAATTCGAATCCTCTTATGCAATGAAACCTAACAAAGGACTAAAAATTTATAAATGCAAACGAATTTCTACTACATGCTCTGATCAGTAAAATCCAAGAATAGAAATCAACTGATCCAGATATTAGTAAAACAAAAAAGGGATATTGATCAACATCTCTCTCCAAGTAAAGGCAAGGCTGAAAATTTCAAACCCTGCCTGGAAGACATATGAGTGGGAATCACATCCACCACTTGTTTTGGAGTATAATTCACAGGAGAAATGTTAGAGATAAAATCATATGATATTAGCGTGAAACATATTAGAATACCAAAACTGTAACTCCATACAGAAGGTCTTCTTTAGTAGAGTGTTTTAGAGAACAGTCAAATCCAAGTCATAACTTTCACCTTAGATTATATGTAAACTACAAATAGAGAAAGTAACAAATAAAAAAGGAAAAATAATCATTGGATTCACACTTACATAATCAAGATGTTATGTGAGTAGCAGATCCAAACACTTACATTTGGAGACATATAATTTTGTAAAAATGCCATCTTTGAAATCTAGGGAAGGATACAATGACAATAATTTCACTCAATCAAAGGACTGGAAAAATGTGTGGAATCATTATGGAACAAGGAAAAAGGAAAATACAGGAGCATGGTCTGAGGAATAATGGTTAAATATCAAAATGGATAAAATGTTAAGGGATGATAAAAGGCATAAGAGCCTCCAGCCAACTAAACATAAAAATAAAAAGAGGTAAGAGAGCTAGAATTACTGGCTCACAGCAAATAATGACTGAAATCCAAGCAAATTGGCATCATGTTCATCATTCCACAGCCCAGTAAAAGGAATTGCACACAACAGAAACTTTGTAACAGAGAACTTGAGCAAATGAAGCGAGTTCTGAGATTGATGACAACAAGATTACTAAGGGGTAGACATTATGATGGAAGAGTCTGAATATACTCAATGTGGTTAATAATCTTTTTTCAAATAAAGGAATGCAAGTACCAGGTGACAGTGCATCTAAAAGGGGTTTAAGTTTCGCACTCTAGCTCTTGTAAGAACTTTTCTAGTAGTTAGCCTGTAAATATCTTTTTGACATAAATAAAGTCTGAAAATAACTTATCATGAATATGATACCTTTTTCAGATAATATATACGAAGGCAAGCCTCTGTTTTGAAGAAGGCAAGTCTCGTACTCAAGACCTTGTCAACAACTTCCAAGGCCCTTAACCATGTTGACTAGATGGCACCTTTTCAAATTTGATATGATACTTGTTGCCTTACGTATAAGCTAATTAATTGAGCACGTATGTCATATTTTATTTTGTTGTATAGTTGCGGTGTGACGTCAAGAGTCATGATAATGCTATCAAGTACATCTCAAAAAGAAAAATGGCACTTGTTAAGCAGGGCAGCATTCAGGGCACATGGAATGACTTCAGAATGAACCCAAAGTAGAAGGGTGGAACAGCAGCATATACAAATTATCCAGAAATAGAAATGATTATAAGGATTATAAACAGCCAAAATGGAAATAGGAATATGGTTCCTGCAGATCGTTACCTACCGAAATTTGCCCAATGAGAAAATCCAAGCATTTTACCCTTGATGCCCCGAGGATGTTCAATTTTTATTATACGCATGTCCAGACCAAAATTCAGTAATGCAATTCAATGCCACTGGAACCAGCGATTCATGAACAGGGGAAAATTTTCAGGCTTTTAAAATGTTAGATGCGATTCCTCCATGTTGTTCTTTCGAAACTAAATGGTAATCAAAATCCTCAATTTCCATAATACATTCGACTTTGAATGTATATGGAATCTCATGGAGGGCATGGGTGCTCAAATGACTCCTATAAATTTGTGTACAACCTCGAGACAAAGTGACCCAGGCTGACCTTTGACGGGGCGAATTAAAACCGGCTCAATACAGGAATGCTTACTCGACAACAATCGACGATACTTCGTGCTTGGATACATCACTATCTACGAAGAAATATAATAAACTGCCATAAAGATCGCAGCCACACCTGCGACATGGCGGCAGCCAAGACCCCGGAATGGTAAAGCTGCTGCTGCTGCTGGAGCATGACCTGCTGCATCAGAGCCTGCTGCTGCTGCAGCTTCAACCTCTGATTCATGTCGAAGTGATCCAATGGAGGGGAAACCTCGGGATCGGCCGATCGAAGGGAGAAAACGGTAGATTGGCGAGAATAAAAAAGGATCGAGAGGGATGGATGGGCGCGAGGATGAAGGAATCGGGAATGGAGAAGCACCTCTCTCCTGTGGCTCGCTCCGTTCTCCCAGCGACGAGAAGGGGAAGTGGAGGAAGAAGAGCGATTCTTGCTGCCTTTCAACAGACGAAAATAAATAGGCAAAAAATAGCGAAGCCTATTGGTAAAAATACATCAAATATTAGGGTTTATAAGTAAAAAATAACATGAAACATTTTTTTAAACCCCAAATAATTATTTCAATTTTTTAATAGCCCCTACAATTTAGATATTGTTAAAAAGCCATAAATTGAATCATACTCGAAGAAGAAAAAAATATATTATTCGTTTAATTATTACATTAAAAATTCATTTAATTATTAAAAATTATGTTTTTTTCTTTTTAAGGTGTTTAATACATAAATTGATGGTATCCCTTAAATTTAGCTTTAAAGTTATTAAAAATAAGCAAACAAAAACAACAACTCTTGGAGGTAGCCTTAAATTTAGCTTTACATTGTTGGAAAAGCAATTGAGTTTAGTAGGATGAACTGTGTCCATTGTTTAATTATGCCCTCTTTGACATTCATTCGGTTGGAAGAAAAAGAATCCAAGAGTTTCATTGTCGTATCGGGATCGTGTTCTTTGTGTTCTTTCCGATGATGTTTCGCCTATGTGGATCGACTATTTAGTTGATCCGCATCAGGTTCATTAGATATAGATTGATTCGGAGCATCTTTTGGCTTTGGTTTAGAAAGTCAAGATTTTGGAAGAAAGATTTCATGGGCTTCCTTTGTTGCTTCAAATCATCCGACCTACGAGAAGAGCCTTCGATAGAGGAACATCGCGCGAGAGTATACAACAACCCATTGACCTCTCTTGTTAATAACCTTTCACTCACCTCAGGTGCGATCTCTTCGTGTATATAACTCCATCTACATCCACATGGTTCATGCAATCTTGTACCTAACTCAAAGCTATGAATGGCACGAAAAATGTGCAGATACCGGAAACCATAGATCGATCGCGGAGGCAATCTTGCGGTTAGGGAACAACCCCAATTCAACAGTTGTTTTTACATTCGATCAACTCTTGGCTGCGACTCTCAACTTCAAAGCCGAATGCTTCCTCGGCGAAGGTGGCTTTGGAAGAGTTTACAAAGGTCATCTCGAGGACACAAACCAAGTACTGAAATCCGAGAAAGAGTGCAAATGAATGATCTCTTGTTTATTCGTCGAGTTTTTCTTCACATTGTCTAATCTTCTTGTAGGATATAGCGGTTAAGCAACTCGAAAGGAATGGTTTGCAAGGGAATCGAGAGTTCCTTGTCGAAGTGCTCATGTTGAGTTTACTCCATCATCGAAACCTCGTCAACCTAATTGGCTATTGTGCTGAAGGAGATCAAAGAATCTTAGTCTATGAATACATGGCATTGGGCTCTTTAGAGGATCATCTACTCGGTAAACCATGAATATAGATGATGATGTTTCTTTATCGATTTAACCGAGAGTTCTATTTGTAAATTTTGGTCGAATTGAGTCTAACAGATCTTCCACCAAACAAGAAGCCATTAGAGTGGCTTAGAAGAATGAAAATAGCCGAAGGAGCTGCAAAAGGATTGGAGTATTTGCACGACACAGCGAATCCTCCCGTGATATACAGAGATTTCAAAGCGTCTAACATTCTTCTCGACGAGGAGTACAACCCAAAGCTATCCGATTTCGGCCTTGCAAAGGTTGGACCGATCGGCGATAAGAGCCATGTCTCAACAAGGGTGATGGGCACTTATGGCTATTGTGCTCCGGAGTATGCACTCACAGGGCAACTGACCAAGATGTCTGATGTGTATAGCTTCGGTGTTGTGTTTTTGGAGATAATAACCGGGAGGAGAGCTATCGATTTGTCAAAACCTTCAGAAGAGCAGAATCTCGTGCACTGGGTATCCCTTTTTTATATATAAATTAGTTCTCTTGACGATCATCATCAGCATTGCTTCTGATCGAATTCCATGCATTGGAGCAGGCGGAACCCCGGTTTAAGGATAAAAGGAGATTCGTGGAGATGGCTGATCCATTGTTGGAAGGGAGATACCCCCTGAAGGGCTTGTACCAAGCCCTCGCGATCGCGGCAATGTGCCTACAAGAGGACGCAACCAATCGACCTTTGATCAGCGACGTGGTGACTGCCCTCGAATACTTGGCGAACCCAGCGGAGGACCCCAAGGAAGCCGCACCGGTAAGCCTACCGGCGGCCGGTTCCGCAAAAGAAAACGGCATTGGCCAAGAAGAAGGTGGATCCGCCTTGCAAGACAATAGTGAACGAGAAGCTCATAGCTCATCGAGACACAAAGGAGAGAGTATGGATAGAATGTAATAATATTCTGAAGAAAACAAGTAAAAAAACAAAAAGAGAGGAATGTAATTATAATTAGACATTCAATATATTTCATTTCTTTTCTGATTTTTGACGTAATTAAATATTATATTAATTCTTAACATTCCTACTAAACATGTTCTAAATATTTTTGTCCGACAAAGTCGTATCCTCGCCCACCCACCCACACACCCACCCACCCACAGACTTAAAAATAGGTGTATTTCTTTGACTTCCCGCCTTCTCTACCTTGTTTCCTACCCATGGATTTACCCTTCCAAAACCATTAATCGAATTATTAATATATTAATTATTTAAATAGTTAATTAATAATGATACTCACCTGCCAAACCTTGGTGTTCTTCTAAACTCATCCTATAAATATAACCCAACCCGTTGAGGCATTTCATCGAGCACCCCAATGGCGATCTCCGGGACCAGGTTCGCGGCGCTCGCTCTCTTCGCCGTGGCCTCCGCCTACCTTGTCGAGTTCGGCCAATTGCCAGTGGCGGCGTGCATTCCCCTTCTCTTCGTCCTCCCGTTCTTTTTCGTGACTTACGGCGGCGGCGGCGGTAAAACTCCGCCTGGCCCCGTCGCTTTGCCCATCTTTGGCAACTGGTTGCAGGTGGGGAACGACCTTAACCACCGGAATCTGGTGGGGATGGCTAAGAATTACGGAGACGTGTTCCTGCTGCGGCTGGGCGTGCGGAACCTGGCGGTGGTCTCCGACCCCAAGCTGGCCGCCGAGGTGCTCCACACGCAGGGCGTGGAGTTCGGCTCGCGGCCTCGCAACCTGGTGTGGGACATCTTCACCGACAGTGGCAAGGACATGGTGTTCACGGAGTATGGCGACCACTGGCGCAAGATGCGCCGGATCATGACCATGCCCTTCTTCACTAACAAGGTGGTGGCGCAGTATCGGGGGATGTGGGAGGAGGAGATGAACGCGGTGGTGGAGCACCTGCGGACGGCGCCGGCGGAGGGCGTCGTGGTGCGCCGCCGTCTCCAGCTGATGCTCTACAACATTATGTACCGGATGATGTTCGACGCGCGGTTCGAGTCGGCGGAGGACCCCCTGTTCCAGCAGGCTACAAGGTTCAACTCCGAGAGGAGCCGCCTCGCGCAGAGCTTCGATTACAACTACGGCGACTTCATCCCCATCCTGAGGCCCTTCTTGAAGGGCTACTTGGAGAAATGCAGGGACCTGCAGAGGCGCCGGCTCGCCTTCTTCAACGATAACTATGTCGAGAAAAGAAGGTACCTGACCAAATCGTTGGAATCGATACCGCTACCACGAAAAGACTTGATTTTGCCCTAATTTTTCGATTTCGGAACAGGAAGGCGATGTCCGCCAGAGACGGAAGCAGCGACCGGCTGAGGTGCGCCATGGACTACATCCTCGAAGCAGAGATGAACGGAGAGATCAGCTCCGACAACGTCATCTACATCGTCGAGAACATTAACGTTGCAGGTAATCAATTGAACCATGGATTGTGCATAAATCGATCTTACACTTACCAGTTGATTGATCGATTGATGGATGTGGAATGCAGCCATAGAGACGACGTTGTGGGGAATGGAGTGGGCATTGGCGGAGCTGGTGAACCACCCGAGTTGTCAGAAGCGGCTCCGAGAGGAGCTTCAGCGAGTTCTGGGCGAGGAACCGGTGACGGAGACATGCCTGCCGCGGCTGCCGTACCTGCAGGCGGTGGTGAAGGAGACGCTCAGGCTGCACTCGCCGATCCCGCTGCTGGTTCCCCACATGAACCTCGACGCGGCGAAGCTCGGTGGGTACGAAATCCCCAAGCGGACGAAGGTCATCGTGAACGCGTGGTGGCTGGGGAACAACCCGGAGTGGTGGGTGCGGCCGGAGGAGTTCCGGCCGGAGAGGTTCCTGGAGGAGGAAGAGGAGGTGGAGGCGGTGGTAGGCGGCGGGAAGGTGGACTTCCGGTTCCTTCCCTTCGGGGTGGGCCGGCGGAGCTGCCCCGGGATCATCCTGGCGATGCCGCTGCTGGGGCTCGTCGTGGGCAAGCTGGTGAAGGAGTTCGAGATGGCGCCGCCTCCGGGGACGGAGAAGATCGACGTGACGGAGAAGGGAGGGCAGTTCAGCTTGCAGATCGCGAAGCACGCCACCATCGTCTTCCGCCCAATCCTTGCGGCGTGAAGAAGCGGACATGAATCGCCGTCTGCTAAATGATAATATAATTCTTGGGAGGGGCAAATAAGTCATATTAAGAAATAAGAAGTGTTTTGTTTGGTTTTTTTTCAAATGTAATTTGTCAAAAGGGTTCATTAAGTTTTCAGCATTTACCTAATCGGGGCAAGACATTTTAGAATTTAACAAAAAAACGTATGTAATTTTCAAAATACCTTCTGCCCAATACATAAAATTGTCTAAGAGTGTTTTTGGCTATATCCAAAGAGCCCAAAACTTTTGAGCTCTAAACCTTTAGTAATTTTAAAATTAATAAATTATCCCTATTTTTTATTTTTATTGCATCGAAGTTAAAAGTTCAATTCGATTAATTTAAATTTTATTATTTTTTTAAAATACCGATTATTTTGATAAATCAGTTTGCTAATATGATAGATTCCATGATCACCCATGATCATCTACGAGAGATAAACCTCGAAAAGAATTATTTACTTTAATATAATGTTTAGTTTTCACAAATATGTATTTAAGATTTCTTAAAAATATATATATTAATATATATTTGTAAAAATTATTA
>JBBMKF010446503.1:0-12982 GCA_037834155.1 Curcuma caesia | reverse complement strand
TGCTCCAACACAAACCCTTCACAAAAGATCTAGGTCGGCCGGCGATGCACCCCCACAGAAAGAAAGGGGCTCCCACCCCATGCAAACTTCATCCCCACTTTTTCACTTGATGTCAACGATCAACACTAATTTTCGACTATTTTCTAATCATCTTTCCTTCTGTTTTTTTTTTCTTTCATCCCTAGGTATGTTTTGCCTTTTTCTTGTCTCTTATTTTTTCTAAATTTCTATTACTTAATCTTAGCACACTTGGAACTTGTTTTCAAGATTTTGTGGCTATTTCTCTTAGTTGTAAAATATGAAATGTTTAATCATCATTGTATTTAGTGTTTTTATGACTTGTTTATTTGTTGTAAACTTGTTTTATTTGATTAAGTATACACTTGTTATACATAAATATTAGTAATTCTTAATTTAATATATTTCTCTTTACTATCTTAATATTATTTTAATATTGACTGCATGTAGGGGCATAGGTGCTAGGTAGTAGCTCTACTGCTTGAAACATCTTTTTAGCACCTTTATTAATACCTTGAGATAATAAAAAAAACCTAGGTTAAAATAAAAATTCCCAAGTGATCATAGATTAGCATGTTCCAATCATGACATCCAAATGTGATTTGTTTTCTCCGCAAAATGTTATTCTTGAAACAATATTCTAGGAAGAAAATGAATTTAAGTGGCAAGTATTATTAAAGTAAATTGTTGCCATTAGTTGCAAGAAATGGAAAACAAGAAGAAAAAAAAATTGAAAATATAGGAAGTTAGACTTACACATTTCCAATTTCCCCCAACGAAAAACTGCAAGGCACATGAAGAGATACATATCAGAAAGAGCACAGAATAAAGAGAAGATCAAGGGTCTGCTTGTAAAACAATAAGTTTATATATAGGTCTCTATGTATGTACTTTATGACAATGAATGTCTACAAAAGTTGATACACAAAATTTAACAGAGAAAACAAACACAGAAATAGAGACATAATAATCCATTTTCATCTTCTAAAAATAGCTATTGTTACAACACTCTGTGATCAAATAAGATTATAAAAGCTAAAACCTTAACTTACAGTCTTACAGAAACATGGAAGAATGACTCAAGTACCAACTAAACTGATGATACCCTCAAAACTTGTTGCTAAATTTCATACAGGAAGAAAAAAACAGAAGTGCTTTGACATTTTAGAATGGTTTAAGTCACGAGCAATGTTTGAAATATTGAGCATAGCCAGGGTTTCGATCCCGAACCAGCTTGAGACAGTATTGTATCGGTGCTAGAGGTGTGTTGAATGAGGAAAAGGGGAAAGGAGAAAGGAGGAGGAGGAGGAGGAGGAAGGAAAAAAATATGAGGAGGTGGAGGAAGAAGAGGAGGGCTCAACCACTTCGAGAAGGAGGAGGAGGAGGAGGAGGAGGAGGGGAAAGAGGAAGAAGAAGAGCTTGTGTACTAAATCCAATGGGAGGATGAGGGTGAAAAGAGTAGACCGAACTAGAAAAATAAGCTTTCTAGCGGTGGGAGGAGATTACAAACACGTGGAAGTTGTGGAAGCAACAATCATGTGGAAGGTGAAAGCGAAAATAGGCACCAATGACACAATCGGGTGTTGATATTGGGTTTCAAAGAGGAGGACATGCAGACAGTGAGGTAGAGTTGGTTCTATGTCAAGCAACCATGTACCCTGAAGCAAGTGAGTGTCAAGTTTGATACACTCATTGGTTCCATTGAAGAGACGAAGACATGCGAATAGGCGCAGCCGTGGAGGAAGAAAACTCACTGGAGGAGGAAGAAAACTCATCCATTGATGTATCAAGGTATTGGGATCTCCTCGCATGTCGGTCAATGAGCGCATGTCATTCCGTGGACATTTCAAGATGAATAGTCCTCTTCTCTCTACATGCGTTATTCCATAGACATTTCAAGATGGATTTACTCTGTACTTTCTGTGTGTGTCATTATGTGGACTTCTCGAATCCATTCTGAGAATTAACTTTGTGTGCATCATTCCATGGATTCCTCGAATCCATTCTGAGAATTAACTTCGAGTATGAACTCAATTCACCACGACCAACCAATGTTTGGTGCTAATCCCGATTTACTATTATATTCTGGGAAACAAACATTTATCATGACCTTTAAACACCGTCGAAGGAGACAGATCTTTTTAAAGAAACTGCATTGATGTAGAACTTCATTTCTTTATTTCTAAGCACTTGAAAATCCACTCGGACTCAAGATTGCTTCTCAAGTACTCTATAGCTTGGTCATACAAGGCAGCTCAACTTGGCTATACAAGGCAACTCAGTTCAACTATACAAGACAGCTCGGCTCGACTATATAAGGCAGCTCAACTCGGTAGCTTAGCTCGACCATATAAGACATCCCATTCTTTCAAACAACTCAGTCATCTCAAGCAACTCATCCTTCCCTGCTTGACAGTTTGAGATTTCCACTTAAGTCATCTCGACAGATAAATCTGAAGTTGAATTTTATAATTTTAATTCAGAATATATTTCTATATCTTTGACAAAGATTATTTAATAGTAGCAACTACCTATTAGCTTTTACATGGCAGATTGTGATAAGATAATATTCATTTGAAATATAGTGAGTGTCATAGTGTCCCCTTCATTTTTTTTTTCTTATTGAAATGTTGTTTTAACTAAATTATCACTCTCCAATAAGTAAAATCAACATAAAATAATGATATTATTGTAGAAGTTAGCAACAAAGTGTTACACGTTGTAACATCTACCTATTAGCTTCTATACGGTCGATCATGATAAAATAATATTCATTTGAAATGTAGTAAGTGTTATGGAGTTCCCTTCGTTTGTTTTGCTCATTGAAATGTATTTTAATCATATCATTATTCTCCAATGAGCAAAATCATCATAAAATAATGGCATCTACTACATTTCAAATGAATATTATTTGATCATGATCGATCATGTAGAAGCTAGCAATTAACTGCTACATATTGTAGCAGCTACTTGCTCGCTTTTACACAGTCGATCATGATTAGATAATGTTTATTTTAAATATAATGGATGTCATAAAGTCCCTTTTGTTTATTTTTTCTCATTGAAATATTATTTTAACCATGTTATTACTCTTCAATAAATAAAATAAACCTAAGATAATGACACTTTGTAGAAGCTAGCAACCAGCTATTATACGTTATAGCAACTACCTACTACCTTTACATGGGCAATCATGATCAGATAATATTCATGTAAAATATAGTGGGTGTCATGTAGTTCTCTTCTTTTATTTTAATCATTGAAATATTGTTTAAACTAAGTTATCACTCTCTAATAAGCAAAAACAATATAAGATAATGAGGTTGTAGAAGTTAACAATCAGTTGCTACACATTGTAATAGATATTTACTAGCTTTTACATAATCAATCATGATCACATAATGTTCATTTGAAATGTAGTGAGTGTCATGAAATCCTTTTCATTTGACTCATTTAAAAATATACTAACAACAAAATAAAACATAAGAAATTGAAAGAAAACCTATCATCATTGAAGCAAGAAAATGAGAATAAAAAAATTATCATGCAAATAAGATCATAAAAAAATCTATGAACGAAAAAAGAATAAAAATAAAACCTACATTGAGAGAAAAAGTTATATCCTAAATTAAAGAAGGGAGAAAGAAGAGAGAAGTTTTTAGGTTGAAAGTTGAAGCTAAAAGCCTAAACACTAAACTCAATTCAAAAATAGAAAAATTTTAAATCAGATCTACATTAAAAGTATTTTAGACACTTCACTTTATATAGGATGCCACATTTTTTTAAAAAGAGGCGCCTATATGATATCTTGACACATGATGGGCCCTTTGACTTTTGCCCGAATAAGACATCAAAAGGCAAAAAATTAGGATTTGACTACAAGTTATGAATAAAGGAAGAAGGTGTCGATTAACCCCTAAAGCACGGTGCAATGATAGAGTTATTGGTGGATTCTTCATAATGTCACAATTTGATTCTCGAGTGGAGCATGTATATACTTTATTTGACAAAAAAAATTATGAAAAATAATATAAAGTACCATTACCTTAGGTAGATTGGATTATCACATAATGAAATAATAATATTACAATCTACACTTCTAATACTCAAATGGAACATAATGTTATACAACGATTTATAATCGTGGAGATAGATTATTAACGATTTCAAGATAAATATATATTTTTTAATTCTAATCACTTTCGAAATTAATCCATAAGAACTGAAAATTTTTCTCACACCGCGCTTTGCTTCTTCGTTCTCGATGACTCTTCTTCTTGTTGGAGGAAGCTATGTGGGTCCGGCCATCCACACAAATTTGGGTGTGGGTATAACGCGATAGTACGAAGAAGTTTTGCGTGGGTCCCTATACGTCACAAGAGCCGTAAGCCCGTAACAGGGTGCCACCGCCAACGGGAACCGCCGTGCCGCAAACGGAAGGTTAGAACGGGAATTCGGACCGAGGCTCCCTGTCCTCGCCTCGCTTTCGTACTCTGCAGTTGGACTTCCGGCCCACGCGAACGGGTCAAAGGCGATGGTGATGGGCGAGGACGAACCCCCAAGGTCTCTCCTTCTATACAACTCCCCTCGGATCGTCGCGGAGGGGCTGAAGAGTAGGCATTTTGGTGGTGGAGAAAGCTAAGATCGGCGTTTCGATTAGGATCGCTTGGGAGTAGCATTCGGTTTCGGAGATGGGATGCGTCTGTTCGAGGCAGATCAGGAAGGATACAGGGGCAACAAAGGGTGAACTGTATGGGGATACAGTTGTGGAGGTCGGTTTCCGTGGAGACCGGAGGAGCAACTACAAGCTTTTTGATTCTGGCGAGCTCCTGGTGCTTCCGGCCAAGGCTACGACGGGAAAGGTGCTTCTTCTTCTTCTTTTTTTGCTTTAATTGACCTCTTTATTTCTGAGGTACACGAGCAAGACGACTAGGAAAGTTAGCCGTTCCAAGCGTTTATGATTGTGATTTAAGATTTAACTGATTCGATTGTCGAATTGTGCAAGAACATGACGGGGATATGCCGGCGGCGAAGTCTAGGTTGGATGCCATTAGCTCGGTGATTAGTCTATGATGTGTCATTAATCATGTTTAGTTATTTGGAGTTGTCTACCAAAGGGGAAAACAAATATACTGATTCGTGGCCTCATCCATATAAACAAGTTGGGACAACTGATTAAGCTTAGGAAGCTTTCATAGCATGTTTAGATATACAGAGGATAACTTTACTTCAAAAGAAAAGCTATACATGGTGAATTTGAAATTATGTATCAGTGATGATCTTCTTTTTGCAATATGTCCGTGGATTTTGACGTTAGGGATTAAAACAATAAAAGAATGGGCTCAGCAAGTGAAGCTGCAAACTGGATGTGTTTCCTTGCAAAATATAAGTTTGGAAATTAATTGATACTCATATTTGCATGCAATGAAATCTTGGAAAGAGCTTTAGGTGGACTACGACATCCACATCTAATATATCTTAGCTTGGAAATGGATGTGTGAACTTGGTTAGTGCAGTTACTAATTTCCTACCTTTGTCATGAATTTGTTCTTGTCAATTCAAACTATGCAATTCTCCTCCCACGATTTCTGAAAAAAGAGAAAAATTCTGTTCTCCAACATACCATCATTAGTATGCTCATATCAGATGCCTTGTAGGTGCTCATCTGATGCATTGAGGAAAGATAAATGAAATGTCATAAGATGAGCTAACTAGAAAGAATATTACTAGCTTTTAAACGAGTGCAACAGATGTCTTCATGATCATGATTGAGTGAGAGTGATACATAAGTTTATTTCATTAACAAAGTGAGTCCCATTTCTCCTTTTTTTTTAAAGTGGAAGAAGTATACTATTTCAACATATGTATGCTGCAATGTAAGGATAGGCTAAGTTGCTTACTTCAGCGAGCAAACCCAAAGGAGCAACAATTGTGTTTTTTGAGAGAGAATTTAATATCACGAGAAAATCAAAAAGCATAATGTATTGGCCAGATCAAGTGCAAGTGCAAAAGGTAGAATATAAGACTGGTAATGCCACATTTCAGTTGGTTTGCCTCAAACAATTAATGATGAACTACATATTGATCAACTAATGAAACTATATCATGATAATCCAACTGCCATTACTTTGCCTCCAATTGAGTCTTCTTTGAAAAGCAAAACACAGTAATAATTTGTTATTTTGTCGAGAAGGAGCAATGTGAGTTGTCACATCTCTTGTTGGTTCCAATGATGAATTGGTGGATTGATGACTAAGTCTTTGAGGGGTCTTAGGATCAGATACATTTGTGACAAACTGAGATTCTATAATGCAATGTGAGTTGTTACATCTCTTGTTGGTTCCAATGATTAATTGGTTGATTGATGACTAAGTCTTTGAGGGGTCTTAGGATCAGATCACAAACTGAGATTCTATAATGTCAACTAGTTCGAGGGGGAATGTTGAGGGCGTACTTGTAAAACTGTAAATGTATAGGAGCCTATTTGTAAACATTATTATGCTAATATAGATAGGTTGAAAAGACTGTTAAGGTATTGTGATTTATTTTCCCATTTGCAGCAGTCTTCATGATCATTTGTCAGAGATTGTGGCGATCTGATTGAAACAAAGCCTTCCATATATATTAGTCAAGTGACTCAGTGAACAATAACTGAGAACTTGACTCAGTGAACAATACAAGTGAAGAAAAACAACCTTAATACCCGAGAACTTGACTCATCCACGGTTTGACATTATTCAAGTCTACTTATCCTAATTTCAGCACTCTTTTAGAGGCTTTTTATGTTTTCTTGTTTTTCATCTGACATAAGTGTGGAGAACCAATCTAGGTCGATTTATTGCAGATTTGATTTAATATTGTGTAATCAGGAAGATTTGATTTGATAATAGCTATAATTGATTAGGAGATACTATGTGATTTTAATTTCTTAAATAGGAGTATGTAATTTGTATATAAAAGAGGCAAGGTTATTGAAATATGATAAGATTTTTTGAGAATCTTCATGGTATCAGAGCCACTTTCCTTTTGCTGCCCAACCACCTTTAGGGTTTCGGTTCATCAGCCATCGAGGATTCTGATCTTCGAGGTCAACCCTTGTGTGAAGGCAAACTTGCCTCTTTGCTAACTCCTAGCAGTGAAAGACTAGGATTTCGGACGTTTGCAAGCCCAATTCTGTTATATCATTCAGGGCGACAACTTTCGGTCAAAACGTCTCTTCCACCTCTGTCTACTTACTGAGACTGCAATCAATCGTGTCAGACTTCAAGCAAATGCTAGCGAACTCTTCCACAGTCAACTCTGCTCCAAATCACCCCATGATGCCACAATTCCTAACTCAACTAGTGGTCATAAATTGAAGGACCATAATTATCTTCAGTGGTCACAATCTGTAATGATGTTCATCAGCGGATGAGGAAAAGATGATTATCTTGATTATTCCAGAACCAGAAATAGGCAATCCTGAGTATCAAGTCTGGAGGGTTGTGAATAATGACTACGAATAACCTTGTTATGTCATGGTTAATCAACTCTATGAATGTAGAAATCGATGAAAATTTTCTTTTGTTCATGACTGCCTAATATATATGGGAGGCAATTCGTGATATTTTCTCCAGTCAAGACAACATTGCTAAATTATTTCATGTTGAAAGTACTCTCTAAGACTTCAGGCAAGGTAATCATTCAGTAACTACCTATTTCACAACTCTCACTCACTATTGGCACCAGGTGGATCTCTTTGAGACCCATAACTGGAAGTGTTCTGAAGACCAAACATATTTCAAGAGATTTGTGGAGACCAAGAGAGTGTTTAGTTTCTTATGGGACTTGATCAGTCTCTAGATGCACTAATAGGGGTGAGCAAAAATTCGGTTAAACCGATTAAACCGACCAAATTTAAAAATTTGGTTCGATTATTTTTTCTAAAAAATCGGTTAATTCGGTTAATTCGGTTCGGTTTCGGTTTTAAAATTTCTTATTCGGTTAAACCAAATTAACCAAATTAACCAAAATAAAAAATAATTTATAAATTTTTAAGTAAGTAAATTTATAAATTCTTAACTAATTGATAAATTTTTTATAATATTTAAACAATTCGGTTATTTCGGTTAAAAACTGAATTATTAAGCCTTTTATCGGTTCGGTTTGTTCGGTTTTTATTTAAAAATTCGGTCGGTTCGGTTCGTTTAAAAAAAATTCGGTTCGGTACGGTTTTGGTTAATTCGGTTCGGTTCGATTCAATTTTAACCAAATACTCACTCCTATGCACTAAGGGGTAGAATCCTCAGCATAAAGCCACTACCAAGTCTCCGGAAGGCTTTTTTAGAAGTTTGAAGGGAAGAAAGCCATATGTGGGTAATGTTGGGACATCCAAACTCCAAAATTCAGCCTCTCAAGTCAATTGAAGCAAGTGCTCTAGCTACCTGGAATCCCACTCACAACACGAATGACAATCAACCGAATAAGGGGTGCCTATGGTGTGACTACTGTCGAAAGCAAGGACACGCCAAAGACACGTGTTGGAAGCTTTATGGGAAACCGACAGATTGGAAGCCCTCCCAGGATCGCGAAGCAAAGGGAAATGTTGTAGTCACACCCACGACACGGCGTGACAACTCAGTTCCTTTCTCTAAGGAACAACTTGATAATCTCCAACAACTCATTCAGAAGGCAAACATATCTCCTCCATCAACAGTGCACACATCTACCCACTTCTCTTAGATTGTGAATTTTGGCACTTCAGAACATAAGACAGGTGATATATCACTTTTCTCCATTTTTTCACTATGTGACAAACCCCAATCGATGCGTATAGCAAATGGGACATGTGCTAAAGTAGTTGGGATAGAAACCGTTCATCTCTCAAGCACACTATTTCTACATTCTGTGTTATTTGTTCCTGACCTTGATTATAATCTTGTGTCTACTAGTAGATTAAATAAAGATCTCAATTGTGAGATTAAATTCCAATCTAACTTTTGTGTGTTTCAGGACTTGAGCACCGGGAAGACGATTAGCAATGTTGAGTTTCGTGAAAGCCTTTATTTCCTTAATGCCTATCTATCTTCAAGCTATTTAGTTAGTCACAAATGTCAATTGAGTCCTGGTAATAATAGTCAGTCCAATAAAGAAAGTGATATTATAATGTGATACTTTTGACTTGGTCATCCCAATTTTTCATATTTAAGGTACTTGTTTCCCTTACTCTTTATTAATAAAAATTAGAATTTGTTTCAATGCAAAGTTTGTCAAATTGCAAAACATACTCAAAACACTTACTTTCCCCGACAATATAAGCCTACACATCCTTTTTCTCTCATCTATAGTGACATATGGGGGGCCATTTCATACCCCAAGTCTTACAACCTCAAGGTGGTCGTATTATTGGTTGATAATCACACTAAATTATGTTGGACATTCCTAATGAAAGATGAAACAGAAGCCAAATACATCTTCCAAAACTTCCATGTCATGGTAAAAAAATCATTTCAAAGGTGATATTCAAATACTCAAGACCGGCTATGCCAAAGATTTTTTCAATTATGATCTTGGCTTATATCTCAAATCTCATGGAATTGTCCAATAAAACTCCTGTGTTGACACACTGCAACAAAATGATGTGGCTGAATAAAAAAATCGCCACATTCTTGAGGTAGTCTGATCCCTACTATTTCAATCTAATACCCCAATTACATTTTGGGGAGAAGAATTCTCACTGCTACATACCTCATAAATCACATATCCTCTCGAGTTCTCAAACACCGCACTCCATTGTCAACACTACAAAAATTAATTGTTTCTCCAATCTCGCTTTATCTCCGACCCTTCTTTTAAACTCTTCGGTTGTATTGCTTTTGTGCATATTCACTCTCACTACTGAGGCAAGTTTGATGCTCGAGCTTATAAATGTATTTTTCTTGGTTATTCCTCTAACTAAAAGGGATACAAATGTTATTCACCTATTACCAAAAAGTTCTACATTGCTATGAATGTTATATTCTTTGCCCTTAGGTTGTGTTTGGCTCAAGGTTATCATACATAACCTTGATTATGTGATTACTAGGTAATCACATAATTAGGTTATGGGGAATAAAACATAACTTAATGTTGTTTGGTTCAATTTTAGTTAATGCTTATTTGTTTGGAGGTTTTAGTGTATAACTTAGTGCAGGAAATTGTATCAATCATCGGATCAACCAATAAAACAAAATAAAATATATAATAATAATAATATTATTATTATTAATGGTGATATATATAACTAAATAAATTCGGATTATATTTTAGATTTTTTTTATTATTTTAGAATTTTTTTAGGATAATTTTATTGGGCTTTAGAGCAGGTCTATTTAGTTTATCTCAACTATAGTTAGGAGTTGATTGATTCAACTAACTAAATTTGTATTAAAATCCTAAAGTTCACTCATTTCACTGTGTCGTCATCTCCTTCTCCCCTCATCAGCGCCTCGCCTTATCGCAACTCGCCTCACAAACTCACCTATGCGAGGCGCTTGCCGCCGTTGCTCCTCTCTTCCCCATTGTGAGCAATTGTCGGCGGCGCCTCCTTGCACGTCCCCCTCGGCCCTCTGCAAGCCACGAGAACTACGACACCATTCGTGCCTCCCCCTCTGCAATCCGTCGGCACTGCCTCCTCGTGCACGCTCACTCATCCCTCCATTGTCGTTGTTCATTGAGACGCCGCTGAGAACATTTGGTTCCGTTCCGCATGAAGGAACGACGTTGATTGATGCGGTTGGAATCTCGATAACCCCCGGATCAAGGAAAACCTAAAAAAATCCAAGGTAATCACATTATGAGTTGAAAGCCCCCGTTTGCTGACGTTTTTTTTGAGATGTCAGACATGCGTCATTACTCGGGAATCACTCAATACCTAAACCAAAGATTTTTGTTGATAACCTTAGACAGATAACCAAGGTTATCAACGATAACCCGGAATCAAATACCCTTTACTACTCTAATACTACAATTCAAGGGGACAATACCAGTGAATTGTAGTATTGGGAGTGGATATCCCTTCTTGGGCCATCATCGTTTGAGTTTTTCATTTAGCCTTCCCCAAAATCTAATGATCCACCATCTCCAAATTTTGATAGTCACCCTCCTCATCCTCCTACTCTACATGTGCATGAAAGAAGGAAACATTGAGTGTCAGTATTATCTCAAAACTGCCAAGAGAATTTCCCAAGCTAAGTTGAATCTGAATCACAATAGGAGACAATATATTCTAGTCCACAGTTGGATTTTACATTAAATCTACCAATGCACATAGGAAAGGTATAAGATCATGCACTCAACACCCTCTTCACAGTTGCATCTCTTACGCGACGCTATTGCTATCATTTCATGCATTTGTGACCTCTTTAGATAGAATAAGTATTCCTAACTCTGTGGATGAAACCCTTAAAATTCCTGAATGGAAGAAGGCAACTCTCGAGGAATATAATGCAGTAGAAAAGAATTACACATGGATGATAACAAAGCTACCACCAGGAAAGAAAACTGTAGGGTGTAGGTGGTTGTTCTCAGTTAAACAAAATGCAGATGGGAGTATAGACCGGTACAAAGCACTAGTGGCGAAAGGATATACTCAATCATATGGAATTGATTATCAGGAGACCTTTGCACCAGTAGCTAAACTCAACACAGTTCGTGTTCTACTGTCCATTGCTGCTAACTTGGAGCGGCCACTATATCAACTCGATGTTAAAAATATCTTCCTTAATGGAAACTTAACTGAAGAAGTATATATGGACATCTCAGTTGGCTTTGAAACAAGTGATACATAAGGAAAAATATGTAAACTTAGAAAGGCATTGTATGGGCTGAAATAGTCACCGAGAGCGTGGTTTGACAGATTCACAAAAGTCTTAAAGAATGATGGATACTCAGTCACAAGTTGATCACACTTTGTTCACTAAGTACTTCCTAGATGGGAAAATCATAGTTTTGATTATGTATGTTGATGACATTGTCCTTTCAAGAAATCATGATGACGAAATTAGAAGAATCAAGTCGCTCATGCCTAAAGAATTCGAGATCAAAGACTTGGGGCACTTAAAGTATTTATTGGGAATAGAAGTGACACGAAGCAACAACGACATATCTGTTTCCCAACACAAATACATACTTGATCCGTTGTATGAAACTGGAATGAGTGGGTGCAAGTCGGCTGAAACTCCCATGGATCCCAATACTAGGGTTATGCCTAGAACTGATGTATTAGCGGTTGACAAGGGACAATACCGATGGTTAGTGGGTAAATTGATCTACCTAACTCATACACGTCCGGACATAAGTTTTTCACTGAGTTGGGTGAGTAGTTTCTAAGTAATTCATCTATGGATCACATGGAAGCAGTGAATCGTATATTGAGATATCTGAAGAAAGATCCAGGGAAAAGTCTTATATTCAGGAAATCCAATAGCAGATATTTAGAAGTATATATTGATGCTGATTGGGCAGGGTCTCCAAATGATAGAAGGTCTACATCAAGATATTGCTCTTTCATCTAGGGAAACCTGGTAATATGGTGACGTAAGAAGTAAACAGTGGTCGCTAGAAGTAGTGTAGAAGTTGAATTTAGAGCACTAGTCTCAGGTATTTGCGAGGGAATATGACTAAAGTAATTGCTAAACGATTTCAAAGTTGAGACATCAGACCCTACTCAAATCTTATGTGACAACCAATCAACTATTGCAATTGCCAGGAATCCTGTTTACCATGATTGTAGCAAACATGTGGAGATTGATCGACATTTTATCAGTGAGAAAATTAAAGATAAGTCAATCACCCTCAACTAGATTCCATCAAAGCATCAAGTAGCTCACATCCTTATTAAGGCCTTGTTCAGACCTAATTTAAGTGAGATGAACACGATCCTTGGGTGGTTGGAAAACATCTACCGCCTAAATTAAGGGGGAGTGTGGAGAACCAATCTAGGCAG
>JBBMKF010446493.1:0-12984 GCA_037834155.1 Curcuma caesia | reverse complement strand
TATCAACATGGTATCGACAAGAATCAACAGGAGTCAACATGGTATCACTAGGTATCAACATGGTATCGACAAGAATCAACAGAAGTCAATATGGTATCACTAGATAACACACAAAAGTAACAGAAGTATCAACAAGATAATAACAGATCATATCAAAGGTCAACAATAAGTGTCAAGCAATGAATCCAGCAACGAATGCCAATAGGATAACAACAGGATAATAACAGAAGAATGAATAACAAGATAATCATGCACTATAAAAGGAAAGACCTGTGTTGACCAAACACAGGAGTACCCACCTGATCTGACGATCGTATACAACAGAACCCCCCAGCAATCAACAAACTCTGTGTAGGATCAATTAGGTCAAGGTCCTATAATAAATGATAACACAACATTTATCACAACAATACTGTCTTAATTTACATCATTTAAATTCTATAATACCATTCAACTAATCAAGCACTAAACACATCTAAAATCCCCTAGACTAAATCCCATAATCACAATCCCATTCCACAATCACCACACTGATCAAATCCTTAAGAACAGATCCAACTCACTTCTAAAATCAACTATTAAGCAAAGCAATTAGAAGAAATTATTTCAAGAAGGCTGACCTCAGGTCTAATCAGAACCCTAAATCAGCCTTCAATTTCTCCTCCTCACCTTGCTGCCGCAGCTCAACGCAGCCCCGATCAACTCACTTCAACGAGCTATGGAAAAAGGCAATCCAGATCCACGAAGGTTCTAAGTCATCCATCCAGTTCTAACACAAGAAACCAAAGCAAGAAAACCCTAGTTTCACTCCCTTACCTATTTGGCTTCTTCTTCCTCCGGTTCGAAGTCGAAATCCAACGACACTCAATCAAATCGGCTTTCCTCCATGGCTGTGGAAATGGAAAGAAACCAACATCCAAAGAACTCGAAGTTCTCCAAAGAAACCCAACTCAAAACCTTACCGATCATCTCCAGCTCGCGCTTCCCTTCTTCCTCTTCGTCCGTCGCCATCGCCAAACGAATCGGAGCTCCTCCCGGCCAGATCCAACCCAAGGATGGAACCCTATCTCGTCGCCCGCCAACTTCGCCTCTCCTCCAGCTCCAAACGCCCGCCCTCGCGCGTTGGAGAGGTCGAAGCACGGCGGTGTCGCACGCGATCGGGGAAGCGAAGTCGCGAGGAGAAGAATTCCTGTAGGTCGGCTTTGGATCGAGATTTAAGCCTTAACGGGTTGGAGTTATGGCTTAACGGGTTGGATCTACCAAATCCAATAATCTATACAACCCTCTAACCCAACAACCCAATTAGCCATTAAGCTACTCAATTTGAGCTTTAGGGTTGGTCCAATTAACTTAGATGGCTCAAATTTGACTTTAGGGATAATGTTTTAATTAGATTTTTAATTAACCTAAACTAAAACAAAATCCCTAATTAATCAAACCCTTTATTAATATTAGGATTATTTACAATTAAACCCCTCAACTTTCGGTATTTTACAGATAATTTCAATACATTCATAATTGCACATGTAGAAATGTTCACAAGTTGTGATCCAATAACAAATTCTCTCATACTATGAATCATATTATAGACATTCAATAAATAAGTTTAAGATCTAATCAAACACATGGTAAATATACACTTAAATAGTAAAATTCTATTTATTCAATAAACAGTACAATTGTAAAGCGATTATATTAAGACACCTCTTAAATATAACATGAGTGGCACAGAGGACGGCTACATATGGGTAGCAACTATGGACATGGAGTAGTCGATAGTGACACATGACATAGAAGACAACTGGGAACCGGATATTATTAATTAATTTCATTACAGAGAAGCTTACCTAATATACAAACATTAAGTAGCATGAAAACAACGTATAGACTCCAAATCAACCTTTGTTCTTCACTGTTAACACCCAAAAGGATGTGGGATAAGGCAATACGGTGACGATAAGTGATGTGGCGGAGAAATAGTAGGTATCACATGGTAGGGTATCAAAGGTCAAGCTGAGGTGACATGATTAGGTTAAAAGTCATGTTGAACTAGAAGTCAAGTCTAATTAAGCTCAGGTCAAGTCATCTCTTACTAGAAGAGCTCAAGTCGAGTTCATTCGAGTCACATTCGAGTTCGACCCACCTTAATTTGGAGCTCTGATTTGATGTGGTGATTATTGAAGCGCCAATCACTAAGAGCATGCTTCTTGGTAAAGAGGGAAGGGTGTATGCATCCTTTGGAAAGTAAGATTATCCTTTCACCCTTTATTTAAAGATAATCCGGTTGCAACATCGAGACAAATAATTCCATGAATTTTCTACTCTCTTTACTATTTATTTTTGTCTTTCATTTTCTTTATTTTTTTCCAAAGTCTGACTTAAACGCCAGAGGAGCCTTGTCAAAGTTTGCTTTGACTCCCCTTTTAAAATTTTTCTTGAGTCTTTCTATATTTTTATCTAATGAATGAGAAGTTAACTCAACCACAGCTGACCTAATTGAAATCTGATCTGACTGAACGAAGCATGACCTGCTGAAGACAAACTTGAAGGAGACCGATCCGAATTGTATATATCCAGTCGATCGAAAGTATTCGACCGTGGTTATTTTGCTGAGTCATTTCATTCTTTGATATCGGATCGGTCAATAGGGATGACAAAAATCGCAGGAGGTGGAAGGGAAAATGAGTGTAGATGAGAGAGGAAAGGAATGGCGGCGTTTGTAGCAGAAGGAGAAAACAAATTGAAAAAAATGCAGAAAACAGCATGCAGTTCGTGGGGAGGGGAGGTAGAGATGTCAAACAGGCCAATCTATGGTGAGACGGGCTAACCTATGGCGGACCCATTATATGGCGGGGCGGGACGGGCCAACCCACCAACTTGGCAGGTTGGGAAATTTTCAACCCAACCTAACTCAAAGCGGGTCGCGGGTTAGGCGGACCAACCCACGGACCTATTAAAAAATAAAAAAATATTAAAAATTTTAAGTTTGAATTATAATTTAAATTGATTAAGTTGAAAGTTTTAAGTTTAAATTATAAATTTTAAACTTAATTTAAATAGATCAAACTCATTAATTCATTAAGTTTTATACTTTAATTTTAAAATTTAGAATAAATAAATAAACTTTCTCAATCCACGAATCAATCCAAGCCCGCCGCAGGCCAACCCACGCGGGTCGCGGGTCTAGGCATGCTAACCCATCTCAACCGATCTTAAAATATGTTGATAAAATTTCAACCTAATCCGCCTAAATTACTTGGCGGGGCGGGTCAATCCGGTGGGCTAACCCAACTTGACGGCTATAAGGGGAGGGGATTTGTTTTTAATGACATTTTGTGAATCAGTCCAATAATTTTAAGTAATTATAATCTGGTCTAAAATTTTGAGTATTCTAACTCGGATAGAGGTTGGGTAGTCCTATTTTTGTAGCTACTGTTGTCTCAAATGCATGGATCACACAATTATAAACACTTATAGTGATTTTTTATCGATCTTATTCTCATATTTGTTGTCAGAAGGACAATTATATTACTAGAAAAATCTTTCACAAATTTCATGAGCCAAAACCCTCACACTTGGATCCTCTCAAGGTGATGATAACTGCCCACGCCCCCACTACCAACATCTCTTACTCATGCCAAGATTCCCTCTTGGACTTTCTCCACTTGCCTTACCTCTTAAGGACTTTCCTACACTTGCCTTACTCCGTAAGGACTTTCTTGCACACCTAACACACAAGTTAGATATCTCATCTTGTGCTCTAAGGTTTATTGGTGTCAAACATCAAAATATAACATATGGGCATAATTGCACCAACAATCTCCCCCTTTTTGATGTTTGACAATCCAAAAACTTTAGAGCACTTTCTCCCCCTTTGGCAAATATCAAAACAGAGTAAACAAATAGCACATGTAGCATACATATAGAGAAAGAAAAACATAACGAAACTAACCTCCCTCTAAAACCATGCATGCTCCTTGCAACATACATATACCAAACAAGACACACAGGTATGGATATAGACAAGAAATAAGACAATAGATAAAATACACATCCATCACACAATATATCCAATTCATGCTTTTAATGTGGACCTCCCCCTCAAGACATGCTCCAACCTCTATCATTACACCAACAATGATTTTGGAGTTCATAAATCTTTAGAAAATCTAAAGGTTTAAGTTATGAGGTTAAAAATTTAACCATGAATCTAAACCTCTTCCTTAAATCCTTATCTTCCCCTTATTAACATCCCTTTCTTATCTTCCCCTCATACAGAGCGTACTATTCAGACTCTGGAAGATTTACTAAGGGCTTGTGTTATGAATTTCGGCGGTAGTTGGGAGGATCACTTGCATCTATTTGAGTTCGTATATAACAACAGTTATCATTCTACTATTCAGATGGCTCTGTATGAGGCTTTGTATGGTAGACCCTGTCGATCTCCTGTGTTGTGGGAGAAAGTTGGTGAGAGATAGTTGTTGGGTCCGCAGAGTATTCAGTAGGATGCCGAGCTTGTACGTGTTATTAGACGACGTATGTCAAAGGCTCAGGATCGACAGAAGAGTTATGCGGATCAGAGACGGAGACCTTTGGAGTTTTCTTTAGGTGACCATGTGTTCTTATGTGTATCACCCACGAAAGGGATGAAGAGGTTCGAATTGAGGGGAAAGTTAGCTCCGTACTATATTGGACCATATAAGATATTGGAGCGGATTGGCGAGGTGGCATACCGCCTGACATTACCACCAACACTTGTTGGTGTTCATAACGTATTTCATATTTCTATGCTGCGGAATACGTACCTCATCCTACTCATATTCTGAAGGAAGTACCTATTCCTCTTCAGCCGGATGCGTCTTATGAGAAAATTCCAATGCGGATCCTTGTCCATAAGGAGTGGCAGTTGCGTAACAAAACCATTTGACTTGTAAAAGTCGAGTGGCAGTACCATATAGATGAAGAGGCTACTTGGGATCTGAAGGATACTATTCAGACTCGATACCCTCATCTATTTACTCGAGGTATGATTTTGATTACTATAGTATTACTGCACTATAGTACGAAGATAGTAACTTTGGGGATCAAATATTTGTTAGTAGGGGAGAATATAAGATACGAAAAATTTTGTTAATGAGGGAGAATGGAACTCATCTTGCGAAGATGAAATGAATGAAACTAATTTCAGTCAAATCAGAGGTCATTTAGTTAGTGAACCAAATGATTCAGTGTTGAAACAAATTGAACCAACTTGGTTTCGTTCGTTATGGAAGAGATTTTGTCAGAACGGATGCAATGAGAAGCTTCAACTTGTGAAGACAAATTGAACAAAACTGGTTTGGATCAAATTAGAGTTCGTATGGTTAGTGAACCCAAGCGAACCAAAACAAACCTAATTCACTACAATACGGATTTGGTCCAAACCCGGTCTAAGCCCAAACCCTAATCAGTTTGGTCCGATCATTTTCTTTTATTTGGTTCACGCCCGTGCCTATCCAGTTCACACCGCGTCGACATGAGCCATCAACCGTAGCTTCACACGTGCAATCGTGCGATTTTCTCCATCGGATGTCGCTCCCCGATTTTTCGATGAGAAGATCACGATCCACATGATCAGCGCCAATAGAAATCTTGGGCCGATCATGGGTATAAAAGAAAACCCTAAATCGCGACTTCTCCTACTCTGTTTTCTTTCCCCGACGGCGCGATCGCTCTCCTCCGCAGCAGTGCTGACGTAGAGGCGAATCGCGAATGATAAGGAACTTCGGCCTATGGGTCTGTCATGCTCCGAGGGTGGATTTGATCCTTTCGGCGACTGCAATCGGCGCGACGCGTGAACAGGGGAGGTCAGATTCGGAGAAATAATCGATCGGTAAGTCAATTTTTTTTTTTGAATTCGTGAGGTTTCTTGTGGAGACATCTTTGGATTTCATTGGATTCCTTGGAGTTCTGAGCTGTTGATCTTGAATTTGGTTGGGAACAGAATCGAGCTGGGTTTCTTCAGCGAGAAGAACCGAAGCTTTTCTTGATCTAGGGCTTCTGATCTGAGGTAAGGGATTTTTAACTCGATTAGTTCTTGATCAGTGTTGAATGCTGTGGGTTTCTTGTTGAAGTGTTTAATCCAGTTTTGGTATGCTATGTGATTTTGATTTGTTGGTTCTGCTCATGTTATTTGGAGTTGATGGATTGATCGGGTTTGGCAGATCCGTTCTTGGATTCTTGGGATCTTAGCTTGTTAGGATTTGTTCTGTTGGATTTTTGAATTCTTGTTGTGTTTGGATGGTTGCTGTCGGGTTTCAAGGAATGATCGGATCTATTTGCATGATGTCGGATTGAGATCAGATAGGTTCCCTAGCCCATTCTTGCATGTTTGTATCGATTGATTTCGGGTAGTTTGAATTAAATTAATTTAGGTAATTAGTTGGGAATGAAGTTAACTTGTGTTAATTAGCATGAGTTGAATTTGGATCTAATTTGGTTGGATCCCATTGATCAAGTTTGTTGGATCTGTTGACAAATCTGATTTAGCTTGATTCGGTTAAGGTTAACCTTAGATTCGGTTAAGGTTTGACTTGTTGTATAATTTAATATATAATTGTTTTAGTGGTGTTGTATGTTATAATTGGCAAGACCTTGATTGGTAGATCCTACTATGTATGAGGATCTTATTTTCTGGGGGGTTCTCATATCATCATCATACCAAGTGGGTACTCCTGTGCTTGGTCAACACAAGTCTTATTCATAGTGCATGATTATTTTCTGTTGTCAATTATCTTATTGTTATCCTTATTACATTCGTTGCTTGATACCTTGTTAATTGATCTTGATATGATCTTCTGATTGCATCCAAACAATCTCGTTTTATTGTTGATCTGAGTGATGACTTTCTCTAGTTGATATTGATTATGCCCGAGTAAATGTAGGTCTCACTTGTTGAATTGAGCGTCATAACATATACATGATAGAAGTAGGTGTGGTTGATTATTGTTGTAGTTGTTGGCACTCACTTGACACTGTGTGATAGTGGCACAAGAGTGAGAGCAATTGTTGCACTAAGTTGGGTGCAACGAGGACTAGCTAGATAGCTTTCCTACGATATTCTGTCCGCTCCTCACTTGATTAGTAGTGGTTTGTTGTTAGAGCGAGTGTCGTTGTTCTGTTTGACACCCTAGTTCACTAGTTGGGTGTCTGGGGGTGGCGAGTGCAGACAGTGACCATGCATAACCCATATACATGCATTTGTTGGTAGTTGTTTTCTACACTTATGATTGTTGCACTTGTGTGTTATATGATTGTTGCATTTGTGTGACATAACATACATTATTCTCATGTTGTATGATACTTGTTGTTTGTACGTAGTATGTTGACCTTATTCATTATGTATATCCTGTTGATTCCTTATATGTATATGTTGTGCACTTTCATTCTAGTATCTACTTAGTATTTTATACTCATCACCCAGACCCTAGGGTTTTCCTTTTTTCTCCCCAGGTAGTAGATAAGGACATTGTTTGAAGCTTGGAAGTCTGTCAGACTGCCCCTATCTCATAGCAGGAGGAGTATTTTATTATTTTATTTCATATGTTTTTGTTAAACTACATTGGATAGTGGATTTGGCCATATTGTATGGATTTGGATCTTACACTTATGTTCGTATTATATGGGCATGGATCTTGTTAATTTCTGCTGCGGATTTTCTATTGTTGTAGACTTGCGAAGTTATGTTGTTTGCTTGTTGTGAGGACTATCGAAGTGTTTTGGAATTTTCGTTGTTGCATAGTGATATATGTTGGGTATGTGATTTGTGGCCGTGTGGGCCTTTATCGTTGTAGTTTAGTAGTTTATTTACTTATATTGTATTAGTAATCGGTCGTGTGGGCATGCTATGTTACTATGTATCAAGGAAAATTGAATTGTTACAGGGAAAATGCTGTCAAAATTTTTCAAATAGTTATCTCCCGAAATGTGACAAAAGCACTCGTTACCCTACTTGACTACCTAGACCAAGTTTCTCTAACATACTATCTTCTCGCCCCACCCAAATTTGAGTCCTTACCTAGCCTAGGTTGTTCTAAAACAAATACAAAAATAAAAAACAAAACAAATAAGTTTATCTAACATGCAAATTTTTAGATTCCCCTGGATTATGATCCCTATTGGGTCTGATTAAATAATGTATTTGATCATTGAGGACCCAGTATTGATTCAGTCCAATTGGATTGGTCAGGTTGGACTTAGGAACCCATGCTTGGACTCTTGATTTCTTGGGTCGATTTAGTAATGACATGTATGATTTATGTTTAACTTTGTGTCCAAACCCAGATGTATTGTATCCAGCCCTTTGAGTTCCAAGGATCATGTTAAGATACTTGGAGTCTGAGGTAAATTTTTTCAACGATCTTTCTCTATCGTCAATCTAAAGTTTCAACCTGGAATTCTCTTCCTCAAATTTGACTTGAGTTGAATTTCTAACTTGAACAATTTCAGTTGGTGATCTGGAGTTGACTTTCTCCTTAAGGAGTGCTATCTCCTCTTGGAGTGATTCAACTTGAGCATTAGACTTAGGTAACCTTTTTGATAAGCTATAAATAATTGAATATAACTTTTCTATACTTACAGCGATTGTGGGTCCTTCTGAAATGGATGTGGATCTGTTGCTTGTACTTGAGTTGTTATCTGATTCGCTATTGGTTTCAGTTGGTTCATCTCGAGCTGGAAATGCTAGGAAACTTGTGTTGGCTTCTTCTTCTGAGTCCTCTGATGATAACCCATCCCATGTTGCTTTAAGTGCCTTCTTTTTGGTCTTGCGCTCCTTCTTCTGGTTAGGGCATTCAGACCTATAGTGCCTTTTTTTTCCTTGCATCGATAGCAAATAAGCTCTGTCTTGTTTATAGGTAGTTTGTTGGAATTGGCTTTTTGCACCACCTTCTTCATTTAAGTATGTGCTTCTTCCTTAGCATCTTCTGAATTAGATTCACTAGTTCAGTTGTGACTTCATCATTGCTCTTCGATTCTGATGATTCATCGAATGCATCTTCAGCTTGTTTTTTGGACCTTTTCTCCTTGGTTGGTCTTGCAATAAGAGATGTACATTTCTCTTCCGTAATGGCTTTAGTATGCTCATGTAACTTAAATTCTGAAAATAACTCGTCAAGTTTAAATTTTGAAAGGTCCCTCGAGACCTTGTAAGTATCAACCATAGATGCCTATTAAGTGTTCCTAGGGAAAGCTTTCAGTGTATATCTAATCACATCTCAATTTTCAATAGGTTGTCCAATTGCATGAAGCCTATTTAGCAAATCTTGGATGCATGCGTGCAATCCATTCGCAGATTCTCCTTCCATCATCTTGATGTTGTACAGTTTGTTGATGAGGAGATCGTGTTTGCTGACCTTTGTGCCAAACGTTCCTTCATGAAGTTCTATGAGCTTGTTCCATAGATCTTTCGCGCTGATAAATGGACCGACTCTATTCAATTCTTCTTTGCTCAACCCACATTGTAGTGTTTGGATTGCCTTAGTATCAGCTTCAATTTTCCTTTTAGTGGTCGCATCCCATTTATCGCAAGACTATAAAAGGCCGTCTTTATCGATCAGGATTGTAAATTTTGTTAGGGTGACGATCCACATGTCCACCTGAGTTTTTAGGTGGTACTCCATTCTACCTTTCCAGTAGATGAAGTCCTCCCCAGAGACTAGAGGTAGTCTTGCAGTGATGTATCCTTCATGATGTCATTTAAATCTTGCACACAACAAAAATAATCGAAATATACCAAGACTTAGTCTTGGATTAGTAGTACGGGAGAGAATAGAATAATTTTAAAAAAATATGAAAAATTAAAAAACATACTTGACAAGTGGTTGCACTGTGTTCGAGCGTCCCTCGCTCTGATACCAATTGTAGAATCGTTAAGAGCACTAGAGGGGGTGAATAACGCTTTCGTAGCATTTCTAATTTTCATAAAATGCTCGTAAATCTTTGCGATCAAAGAAGTGTAGAATGTAGTGGAATAATAAAAGACACAAAGAAAGAGCACGCCGATATTTACTTGGTTCACAGTCATACGCTGCTACTCCAAGGTCCACGATCAAATGATCGTTTTTGATGGACAATCAACTATATAACTCCCCTCTTACAAAAGAAAGTTAGCGATTACAAAATGTAGAATCGGTAACAACGATACTGTCCTAATGAAAATTAAGTACAAAACACAATTACCGAAGGAGTGAAGATGTCAACTTCTTGTGTAGTTCTTCAGCGTTATGACGATGTTTCTATTTAATGCTTCGCGTGCAGATGGTGGTCACTTGTCAGTAGAATGATGCTCCAAGGGGTCTTCCTCGAGGCTCTTTTATTAGGCTTTCCGAGTGCTTGAAAGTCTTTCCAGGCGCCTCCACGCTACTGACTCGACATATCCAAGCGCATGTATCCCTTTCCAGGCACCTCTATGCTGATGTGTAAACCTTTGACTCCGCAACGCCTATCCAGATTTGGGGCACCTAGAACCGATCTAGGCGCCTGGAAGCTGAGGTGTCCCGACCACTAGGATTTTGCCATCTCACTACTTCATTGGCCCCGTTCCTCTAATGTCCAATCGCTTGAAATCCATCTGGGCGCCTGGAGTCCAGTCGCCTAGATCCAGATAAGGGCGCCCAAAATACAATGTTTCAACCCCTCCTTTCCTGCATTATAAGTTAGCACAAAAGCAAAAGATAATAGGAAAGTAAAAGAGTTTCACAATTATTTTGGTCTTGACTTCAAATTTCTAGTAAAATCCTGAGTTAGACTGACGCCTACTGTTCTCCTTACTGGGAATGCATCCTCACCCACTCCGCTCGTAAGAATTTACTTATTGTCAACCAAGTCTTCCAGACTTGATGGACTTCTACTTACCCTTTATCCTCGGCCCCCAAGATTTTTTTTCTAGACATTTGGTCCCCTGACCTGCCTAGACTTCCACTGCTAGACATTTGGTCCACCTGACCTGCCTACACTTTCACTTGGTGTACTTAATCCGCCAAGTCTTCTTGCCTAGTCCTCCAGATTAGGACTTCCCAACTAACCCTCCAAGTTAGGTCTGCCTAATCTCCAGCCAGGACTTCCACTGCCTAGTTTCCACTAGGACTTCCATTGCCTAGTATCCACTAGGACTTGTCTGTGTCTAGCCTCAACTAGGACTTTCCTGTGCTACCTGCACACTTAGATCAACTCATTAGTAAACACCACACACTTAACTTAAATCTCTTGTCATTATTAAAACTAAGGTTTGATCATCTGGTGCTCCCTACACCAACAATGAATGTGAGAGAAAAAAGAATGAGAAGAATAATGAATGTAAGAGAAAAAAGAATGAGAAGTAAAAACAAAAAGAGTGTGAGAAAAGAAAATGTGAGGATGAGAGGAGTGGGAAAAAGAATGAAAAAGAAAAAGAAGAAAATTTTCAAGAGGAAGAAAGGAAAAAAAGATGCTTTGATGCAAAAGAAAGAAAGGTTAAAAGAGCTTTTCATTCTCAATAACCAATGATTTTAATTTTGTACAAGGATATTTGTTTCAACACTAATAATCTTAACCCTACTTTGCCTAGGATTGTTAACTCTCTTTTGCAAGAATTTGATGATATACTTTATGATGGACACCAGATTGATTTCATTCAAGAAGCAACAATTCTTAATCACCAGGCTTATAGGAGCAACTCCAAGGAGATAAAAGAGCTTAAAAAATAACTTAAAGAGTTGATTAGAAAAGGAGTTATCAATAAAATTACGGTAAAGTATCATCATCCTATTTCTAAATTAGATGATATGTTGCATGATCCTTGTATTTTCTCTAAAATTTATTGGAAGTCTAGTTATTATCCAATTCACATCCATGAGGGAGATGAAAGGAAAATTGCTTCGAAGACCAAGAACAACTTGTATGAATGGTTAGGTATGCCATTTGGGCTAATATACTTTCATTAGATTAATGAATCATATCTTGCATGCCTATATTGAAAAGTTTGTTCTAGTATATTTTAATGATATTTGGATTTTTTAACTTGTTTTGCGAAATGAAAGTTTTATGCTAACATTGATTTTTTTTTTGCACTAGCCAAATTATGTTTCATAGTAATATTGTTAGTGCTAAGAGAATAGCGGTTGATAAAGAAACATTAAGGATATTTGTGAATTGACAATACCAAAAACCATAACAAAAGTATGTATCTTTTATGGGTTGGCTAATTTCTAAAGAAGGTTGGTTAAAAGCTTTAGTACATTTATCTACACTGTTGAATGAAGTTGCTTATAATGTTGAGTTTTATTGGGATCATGAGCAAGATTTTGATTTCAATTTTCTTAAGGAGAGGTTATGTTTTGCATCATTAGCACTACTTGATCTTGCTAAAACTTTTAAAATTGTATGTGATGCTTCAAGAATAGATATTGTAGTTGTGCTAATGCAAGAAGGCTAATAGCACTGCTTGATCTTGCTAAAAATTTTAAAATTGTATGTGATGCTTCAAGAATAGATATTGGAGTTGTGCTAATGCAAGAAGGCCAATATTTTTCTTATCATAGTGGAAAGTTTAATGGAGCAGCTTTGAATTATCCAATTTATGACAAGAAGATGTATGCTTTGATGAATACCTTGGAAACTTGGCAATATTACTTGAGACCCAAAGAGTTTTTCATAGTGATCTTTGAACCTGAGGGTCGGGTTTGTGTTCATATGAGAAAGAATAGGTCTCAGGCTAAACATCATACTAAGTTGCATCCACAAGGAGATAACCCATTTAAAATCATTGCTCAAATCAGTGATAGTGCCTACAAGCTTTACTTGTCAGGTGAGTATATTGTGAGTGCTACATTTATGTTTATGATCTTTCTCCATTTGATGTAGGTGATGAAGATTCAAAGATCAATCCTTTTGAGGAGAGGGGGAATGATGGATTCAAATATGGAGGACAAGTTGCAGCCCAATAAGCTAAGGATAGAGAAAGAGCAA
>JBBMKF010446482.1:0-12984 GCA_037834155.1 Curcuma caesia | reverse complement strand
GAAAGGGAGAACCCCCAATTCCTAAATGATACAAACGAGAGCCCCATGAGTTCTTTTGTAGCCTCTAAATTTTTCTAAATTCGTTGAAGCTTTCTTAAATTGTTGAGAAGGCATCACCATGGCACAAAACATCATTTTTGGGCTTTGAAACTGGGTTTTTATGGATTCCACCATGAACAATGCTTGTAGATCTTTAAATTATCTTCAATTTGATATATTATATGTCTTGTGATTCAACCTAAGTCAAAAGGTATGACTTCTGCAAGTTTGCTCTACTGTTTCAGCCCGTCACAGGGTAGCAAGTAACATGACCATGCCAATTGGCACAGCCGGGGCATTTCAGAGGTTGTGTCATCGAATATGGCCATGCCTAGGGAGTGTCAGAAGTTGTGGACTCCGTGGCTGCTCAATTTCACATCTAATTTCGCCTAGAGGAACACACTTGTGTCGTGAGACACGGCAAAATGTGTTTCTTATTGTGGATTCTCATTTAAAGGCTTTTTAGCTTTAAATGAACTTCGAATTCATGTCCTATCAACAAAAAGTCCAAAGAGTATATCTTCGAACATGGAAAGGATAAAAGTAATGTAAAAATAATAAACACATGCAAAATATGTCAATGGAATGATGTAAATATATGCAAAATAACACCGAAAATATATACATAAATCACACACATCATACAACAAAAGGTATCTTGATCCAGTATGAGATGGGTTAACTCCTATCGGATTGTTTCTTCTTAGGTCAATTTGGATCGACAAGAGGGGGTGAATTTCCCTGTAAATAAAACTAGATCTCTTGCACAACTTTACAAGGATAAACGTTAGTTTCAATAATTAAATAAACTCAACATAAATTAAATGAAATAAATCTAGTAAGAGGCAAATACAAACAGATGTACTTGTTACAACTTAGGTGGTCGTAAGCCAAGGCAGTTGAAGCTTACTATCAAAAACTTCTTGTAGGCGGAGAAGTCTCTTACAGACGTTTATAATACAAGACGGAAGCTAAGAAAAATATTACAATTGAAGTGTTATTTTTCTCTTTAGCTTCTAAGCCTATTTATAACCTACGCAAACTAATCTTGATCGTTGATCGTAGATAGTATTTGATCTTAATCGTTGATATTTGATAAAAGATAAATATTATCATTTAAAAAATAAGCATTTATCAACGTTTGAATCATCCTTGATTCAGAATAATCTTTATCCTTAATTTGACCGATGATTAAAAGTTGAAGCGCAAGACCAAGTCAAATTTTGACTTGGTCAAAGTCAATAGAGTTGATTTTTTTTAGAAACATCGTTTGGATGATTTCTGGCCAACCGAAGTTAGACGCACCCGAACCTGACTTTGGCCTTTCGCCCCTCGAACGTCCTTCTCAACTTCTCGTTCCTCAGATGTCGTGCATGTTCTTCTCGCTCCACCGATATATATACTCTTCCAAGCTTCCGCGTCCCTCAGATGCACCAAGTTTGTTGGTTCATTCTCCCGTGTCATCCTTCTCGACTGGTGCATCTTCCGCTTGACTTTCTTTGCTCCTAAGCTCCTATACACTTAGACAGATGGATCAAACCGCAACAGGACCTAACCTAATTTAATTAATCATATCAAAATTAATCGAGACACCAACAGTTAAACCTACCCAAGTTCATCATGAACTAAACTTGGCCTAATCAGGATTTATATTGACAGAGCTTTGATCATGTCACATGACGTCCATTTTCTTCTCCACATCATATATCTCACCTAGATTTTACAACATCTAGTCATTTAATAGATGTAATTAAAGAACTTTTTTTTTTGAAAGAATGAGAATACGTAAAAATATTAATAAATACAAGAGTGCACAAGTAATTTACTTAATAAACAAACAATATTTTTTATAAATTTGGCATGCATCATATTTATATTTTCTTACAAGTTAACGGAAATCATTTTTGTTTGTTTATTCATTTCGATACCTAATAATTTTATCCATTACTTTATTTATTCTCGCATCACATTCATGCTTGCGTGGAATCAATTATCCTTCACGAGAGATAGATCGTACGCATGTACTACCGTTAATATATAAAAAAATTGAAGGGTATATATGTAAAAGAAGTATATATTTTAGGCTTTTAAAATGTTAATATTATTAAATTAATTCATTTTATAAAACCAAAATCCTTTTTTCTCGTGCTCGAAAATAGAAGTCGATGCCCTCTCTGCCCCGGCCCTAGAGGTTGGCAAATTCCTGAGGAAGCCGCCTTCAAAATCTCTCCTTTCCCTTCCTCTTCGATCCAAATCGAGCACAGGAAGGTGCGGATTCTCACAAAGTTTCATCTTTGATCTTGCGATTTCAGTTTTCTTTTCTGAAATCCCGTGGAGGGATCTTGGAAGACGGAGCTCCAAGGGGTAGTCGCTGGATCCGTTGGGTGGTGGGCAGCGGGTCGTCGGATCGGCTAGGAATAGCATGGGGAAGGTGGCGGTGACGACGACGGTGGTGTGCGCTGCGGCCGCGTGCGCCGTGGCGGTGCTCGTTGTGCGGCACCGTATGAGGAGCTCGGGCCGGTGGTCACGGGTCGCTGCGGTGATTAAGGAGTTCGAGGATCGGGCCGCCACGCCCATCGGGAAGCTGCGGCAGGTGGCGGACGCGATGACGGTGGAGATGCACGCAGGCCTCGCCTCTGAGGGAGGCAGCAAGCTGAAGATGCTGATCAGCTACGTCGACAACCTGCCCACTGGGTATATGCCTTCTTCCCTTGTTAAACGATCAATTTTATATGTATAGCGTGGAATCTTGGAAGTTTGTTATTTTGGTCGCGAGCTCTCTTTTTATAAACTCCGCAGAGTTTAGCTATTTCACAGTGCCATGGCTGGATCTCGTATCAATTTAACAGAGCTAGCAAAAGACTGAAGTTATTAAGGAAAAAAAACTATGTTTCAATTGTAATTTATTCTCCTATTATCTTCCTTCTCTCTGTTTGTGCCTTCTTCACCCTGATTTCAATAGAATTTTCAGGATGCTTCTTTAGCCCTATTTTGGTAATAAATGGGACAATCAATGGATCAATGAGGCATAGGCACACTTTGGTGAATGGGCAATCCGCCCACCCTAAACACTAGTCATTTTTAGCTGGAGTGATGATTATATGGTCAATCTGAGGGATCAGTGATTGCCGTAGACATGTGGAATATTCACAAAGTTTTTTTTACTTCATATCATCAGCTGGCTTTGGACTTAATAATTTTGAATATTTACAAGCTTTTAAAAGTTTTGAAGTTGTTCCACTTCTGTGTACCTGGATCTCCTTGGATTATAATAAGATAATTTTATGAGAATTTGCCAGTGAGGACTACCTAATTTTTCCATTTTCTTGAATGTTTTCCATCGCTGGCTTTTCTAATGTTTTGGGGTTTTATCAAATTTTCCTTGTGAGATTGCTTTAGATGCTGCTAACTGTCGGTGACATAGCATCAGAGAATTGTAAGTTCAAGCCAGTGATTTATTTTACTTTTAATGGTACCATGCATCTAACCTGCTAGCATTGGCTTGAGAATTCTGGTTAACTCATGGCTGCCTTAAAGAACGCCTGAAGTACCATGGTGAATAAATTGTTCTGACAAAAAAAAAAGAAAAAATGTTTATTTTTATGCAGAGAGTATATATATGAAACATATATCATTTAGGAAATTTCATTTAAATTTCAACTTGGATTTGTGTCTAAATGAAGAACACTCATCAAGAATGAACTGAGGTTAGAATTAAACTGCTGTATTTTTTTTTTCTAGTGTTGTATTCAATATACAACTTCAAGTTTACGTTGACATTCTAAATTAATACCTCTGTGTCCTTGGATATTATTTTCAAGGGATGAGACAGGATTGTTTTATGCGTTAGACCTTGGAGGAACCAACTTCCGAGTACTTCGTGTACAACTAGGAGGGAAGGAGAAACGTGTTGTCAAGCAAGAATTTGAGGAGGTCTCCATACCGCCACATCTAATGGTTGGAGGCTCAGATGTGAGTGAAAAGCCCTGATTGTTATGTTAATTATTCATTTTTAACATCTGGAGTACCTACCCTTGCTTACATTTGAGAACATTTTCAGGAACTTTTTGATTTTATCGCTTCAGCTTTAGCAAAATTTGTTGCTGCTGAAGGTGATGATTTTCACCTTCCTATTGGTAGGCAGAGGGAGCTTGGATTTACCTTCTCTTTTCCTGTGAGACAAACTTCAATTGCATCAGGCACCCTAATTAAATGGACAAAAGGTTTTAATATCGATAGCACGGTAATTCCTGACCACCTTTTTAGCTTCATTCAGTGAAATTCTTTCTCACGTTGCTTGATGAAACTAGTTTTCTTTCCTGATCATTTTTGTAGCTTACTTTAAAAAAGCTTCTGTTTTTGCTCCCTGCTGAAAGTCAGACAGAGTAATTTGTAATTTTCTAGAAAAAACAATGCTCATATTTTAATTATTTTATGAACCTTTAGATTTTAGAATATAATTTGCAATAGAAGCTAAAAACACATATTGTATCTCTTCGCTATGTTTTGTGTAAATATGTTCTTCAAAATCTGATGGTTCTCATATAATTATAGGTTATCAGATTATGATTTGCAGCCGAAACTGAAAGTTTCCATCTTTGTTTCATGTTTTTTCTTTTCTAATGATCATTTGTTAAAACTCAAAGATTTTCACTAAATTTGTCCATAATCTTTGGTGTGTTTTTTGCATATCTGGTTAAGTCGATGTCTCCATGATCGCAATCTTGTCTAAGCATGATGAGGGAACATAGGATCAAGGTGTAAGATTGTAACACCTCAACCTAATTCCAATCTTTCATGGGATCTAGATCATCTTGGTCATTTGTCCTGTAAGATTGTAAGATTTTTATGTCCTATTGACAGCCATGCTACGAGGAGAGAACAATGAAGAAGATAAACATTATTTTGAAACTACATGCTTGCTTTTCCCATTTGTTTCCATTCATTATGCTTATAAATTTATCGCAAACAGTTACAACCAGGGATTAAATAGGATGGTTTTAAAACTACAAAAGCAAATTAGGAAAACCCTTTACTCTATAATCTTATTTTGGTTTATGTTTTTCTCTACTAATATTCAATAGTTTTTCTTCAAATTTCTCAAAAGACTTGCGGCCATGGAACACTTCGTTTTTCAGTTTCTCAATTCGCTCATTGAATGCACATTTCTCGCAGATTTATACCAATTGGTAGCTTAAAAATCTCAGTCTATGGTCATTATGTTTGACAATTGATTTAATTAAATGATTGAAATTGGAGCTCTTAGACATATCTGAAGTACTTTTTTGGGCATTGCTTGTTGTGCAAGTCATACATCATAATCATTTTTTACCTCAGTTTGTTAATGCTCTTGTTAAAAGCAGGTTGGGGAAGATGTGGTAGCTGAGTTGACCAAGGCCATGGAAAGACAAGGCCTGGACATGCGAGTCTCAGCACTGGTATGTTTCTCTTATACCTTTCCCTATTACTGAAAGATTTGTCCACAGATTTCAATTTGCAGCCAATTGACTGTCGTAATCAATTTTTGTTATAATCCAATATATATATATATATATAGATTAGATTTAGTAAACTGTCTGTAATTCTTTGGCACAGGTGAATGATACAATTGGGACATTAGCCGGGGGGAGATATTATGATCGTGATGTAGTTGCTGCTGTGATATTAGGCACAGGGACCAATGCAGCTTACGTAGAGCGTGCTCATGCAATACCCAAATGGCATGGTCTCCTACCCAAATCAGGGGAGATGGTAAGCACCAGCTCCTCTAATATGGTTTCAACAAACTAATCAGATAGGGAAGCAAGGCTATTTTGTAGCTGTTTGCAGGTCTATTTTTCATGGTTTAAATTGTTAATATTTAGGTTATCAACATGGAGTGGGGAAATTTCAGGTCATCTCATCTTCCTCTAACAGATTATGACCAAGCACTAGATGCAGCGAGTCTGAATCCTGGCGAACAGGTGATGCGTATGTTTACAAACTTTTTTGGTTATGAGGACTCATATCAATTTATATAAGCAATTAGATTTCTTGTTGCAGATTTTTGAAAAGTTAATGTCTGGAATGTACCTGGGTGAAATTTTACGAAGAGTACTCCTAAAATTGGCTACTGAAACTGCCTTGTTTGGAGATACTGTCCCGCCAAAACTTGAAACTCCATTCATACTCCGGTATGTTTGATCTTTACTAACAAATTAGTGCTCTTTAAATTATGTTGCTTGGGACGGTTGTCCATATTATCGACAATAAAACTTTTATTTTAGCTATAGGTAGCTAGGATTTGGACTTGTTGCCTTTCATACGGTACATTCTAAAAAAAAGAACAAAAAGAAAGACATCATAGTAGACATATCATATCTTTAATCATCTATCTCTTATAACTCAATCGTCTCTGTTAGCAGTTTAGCTAAGACCAGTTGAATACAAATTATTTAAAGTATGCTTTGTTGAAATATATAAATTATCTTGTCATAGCAAATATGGAGGTGAGATATCCTTGATTATGGTTCCCCATCTATTGTTAGTGATACCATTGAAATCTATTCAAGGCTATGTCATTATAACTAGTAATGTTCAGTACAATTAATTTTTTTATTGCATTGTCTTGAGTTTTATTTCGTCTCTCTTTACCCTTTACACCTTCCACACTAATTGATTTGTTTGGTCCAACTATTGAATCAATTGATTGCATTTGAACATATAAATATAGTGGTGTATATTGATACAAGTCTAGAGAAATAGGATATTCAACAAATACTCAATATATCAAATAGGGAATTAATGCCCTTATCAAGATATAAGTGCTCGCAAGAGCATGATTCAATTTACATGAAACACAAAGATCTCAAGTGTCTTCACTTTTTTAAGGCGAGTTCACCACAATCTGATACAATTTCATTTTGCAAAGGTGGTTAAACATGCCATTGTCATGCCTGACAATTTAGGTCCCCAAAAGGTATCGACACGAGATGTATACTGTGGCAGAAAATTGTTCGGACATGTTTATATTTCCAAATATCATGTGAAGAATTATTGAGAAACATCAATTTAGATTGAGAGCTGGTACTAGGAATGTAAATGAATCAATTGTGTCTCAACTGGTCCTGTGCCTGTTCCTGTTCCTATTCCTTTTGGTATCAAAAAATTGAAGAGGAACAAACTTGGGCATATTTATAAGCTCGATACAATAAGCAAAATGAGCTTTGAACATTTATGACGACGATGTAACTAGTATGCACGGAAGCTTGTGAGTAGTTCATGAACAGACTTGTTCACAAACTTGTCTAGTAACTTGTTTACTCAAACATGTAGAACATATAACTCATGTGTATGAATATATATATAATACATGTAAGATATATCAATGGTATTATTCTTATTTTATTTCTTGATATTTACAAATTTTTATGTTATTAATATCGATAATATGGTAAAACTGAAGAAATAACATGAATTTTGTCGGTGTAATATGTTTTAGCCATGGTTTAAAATATCATTCTGTGCCGAGCCAAATTTACCATTCTGCCTGACACCGGCACCATCGACACTGTGGAAGGGATCTCCGCGGGTCGCGACGGGGACACAACCACCTCAGATTGCGTCTTAGCAGGGACACAGAGGTCGCTGCGACCTTCGCAGGTCATGATGGGGATGCGGAGGTCGCCATGATCTCTGTAGGTCACGGTGGGGATGCGGATGTCGCCACGACCTTGGCGGGTCGTGCGTGGGGTGCAGGCAGAAACATAGGAAAATTAAAATTATATTAATCAAACTTATATTAATAATTTCAATCAACTTCTAATTGTAATATATAATCTAAAGAGACTTAATCAAACTCTAATAAAATTATCCCATTAATTTAACATATATATATATTTTAATTTCAAAAATATATTATAAATTATTTATTTACCATATAAAAATGCTGCATATTTTTTCTTTTTTAAAAAATTATTTTCTTTTTATATTTTTAATATTTAAATTACAACTTTCATTTTTAATTGATATATTTTTATATTTAAAAATATTCAAATCATATCGGCATGACACAATATAATGATCTTAGCTAACTTAAATGGCTAACCTTGTGTATAGTGGAGCTTGATTAGAGCTCCATTTGAGCTCACACTATGAACTTTTTATAAACAATCTTGAAAACAAAATGTTTAGCTTGGTTAATATTTAGATCACCTCGAGCACATTTATTTTTCTAAGGAACAAGTTTGAACATAGCTGAGATTAGCTTGAATTGGCTCGTACCGAAGAGGCGAAGAGATGGGTTAAAGAGCATTAGTAATCAGAGTGTTTCCACTGAATTACCATAGATTATCGATTACATGAAATCAAGGACTAAAATCTTAGTAATGACACGATTCTTTCTTGAGATTCTTGATATTAGTCATCAGTAATAAAATCCAATTTTATTTCTGGCTGACTAATATATTTTTGATCCAATGAACACAATCCAGATTTAATATCAGGAAAGGGCTTAAATCTTAATCCATCATCTCATTTAGCCAAGTATTGTCAATTAACTTTTTGTTTCTCCTAAAACCGATATTTAACTAATTGAACTAACTATAATTAGTATTAAGTGCAATTAAATAGTAAGATTTGCTGGTATAGCAAATTGGATGAACAGAAATAATGATTATCTGCAATTTAATTGGTAATTCTAGTATCGCACTTGGATTAGTTTCAAATAGAAATCAGCTAGTTATGCCTAAAATGAATTTGGATCCAGTGACTCTTTATTGATTGAACTAATCCAGAATCCAATGAAAGAATAATGCCATGATTATGATTTGAACTCCTGTAATTCATGAGGCATTACTATAATCTTGAATTATGAAAAATAAAACAGTGAAAATTCTATTGCTTGCACCAAATGAATATTGGATCATACCAAATGAATTATGATATATTTTTATTCAATCGCGCATTATCTTTTGACTCAGCTTCTAATTTAACTGATTATCTGAGTATGTGAGATACTCAATTCTCGCCCAATGGCAATGCAAGTCCATGTAGTTGCCTGAATGACCAAATATTCTAAGGCAGGCAGTGCAGCATCTCAGACTTACTGAGTTTTCTGACAAACAAATTCCATTGATTTTAGCACCTTTAATGATACCTCTACAAGCACAAATTTTGAAACAATAAGCTTAACTTGAACAAGTTTTCTGTCTATCTTCGTCTCTTCGTTAGGACAACGCAAAAATAACAAACTGCTCTTCTTACCATCACCGTGACTTATTTAATTTGCAAATGGAGAGAACATCTTAGTTTCATAACTGGTTTTAATTGATCAACGATTTTGTTCCTATTCTCTGGCCAATTTATGACGACTCTTAAACTTCAGTTGCTACACTATAAATTTATTATGTCATCTTGTACTCGATTCATGATCTAAAACTTGTTGCAAAGTATGAATTGCTTGACTTCAATTTATCTTCATAAAATTTAATAAGGTCCTTACCTATTTTTTTTAACCTTTGTGAGAAAATACCACCCTTATTCTGTGCAAAATCAGGTGTTTCTTGTGTTTAAATTTGTCTGCCTCGGTGATTAGACAGATATACCCTATTTAAATCATTGTATGTAGGCTTGTATGCTCTAGTGCAATATGCTTGTCCATACAAGGAGTGTTAAAGAATTTAGAAGTGATAGGAAGGTATTGATCTAGTTGTTAACTGCTCGAGCATATGTTCACATCAATATTCTTATTTGAACCTTACATTCTGCTGTTTATCACTCTTTTTCCTGTATTGGCTTTAGCTTTATGCTTTTCATTGCGGTGTGTTTTCTATTGCAAAGTCGCGATCTCTCTTTCTTTCTTCACAGTATTTTTTTCTGATCAAGTTGCCAAATTGAGTTTCACAGAACACCTGCCATGTCTGCAATCCACCATGACAACTCACCTGATCTAAAAGTAGTCGGGACTAAGCTGAAGGAAATCTTGGGGGTACATACTTGTTCCCGAGATGATCGTATCCATACTGTTTTTTTCATGCAACATGTGTTTCTTATCAAGTCTTCTGCTCCTTGGATCACAGATCCCTAATACATCTCTCAAAACAAGAAAAGTGGTCATCCAAATCTGCGACATAGTTGCCAAGCGCGGTGCTCGCTTGGCTGCGGCCGGCATAGTCGGCATTCTGAAGAAGATCGGGCGTGATGCTCCACCAAAGGATGGCAGTAAACTGCCAAAGACCGTCATTGCGTTGGATGGTGGGCTCTATGAGCACTACACCATTTTCAGTGATTGCTTGCAGAGCACCCTCAAGGAGATGCTCGGGTCTGAAGCCTCGACATCCATCATCATCAAGCTGGCGAACGATGGGTCAGGCATCGGAGCATCCCTCCTTGCAGCGTCTCACTCGCAGTATCTAGAGCTCGAAGAGTCCTAACGAGCATCGTCTAATACATAGCCTAATGAACCTTGCTTCCTGTTGTTTTATTTTATCTGAAGGGAATGGTTAAGTTAACCTTTGAGATAGCAGTAGAAACAAGGAGGAACTACCCACCACAAGAAGAGCAAAGACTTGTGTATTCTGCAATCGCCATTGCCGCGGTCCTCGGTTTAGTTTTTCTTTCCTTTTTTCTTCGATATTTCCTTTTTTCACTGATCAAAATAAATGGAGACGATAGGATCGCCTTCCTCAGGTTATGTCGATGAGCTGCGCCTCTGGAGAATGTTGCTGTTCCAGGAAACTTTCCAGTTTTTTTTTTCTGTAACTTTGTTCATCTCCATGGTTTCCTTGTGCCTGACTGAGTGCATGGTTATGAAATAAGACTCTCCTGTTTGGATTTCTTTTGCTGAGCTGCATTTCGATCCCTGAGCTCATGGCGGTCTCGTCGCGAGCTCGCCGCGGGCTCGCCGCTGTGTATTGTGAGCTCGATGGTGAGCTTGCGTCGGTCGCCTGGCCATGAACTCGTTGTTTGATATTTTATTTGATAAGAATTTATTTATGTTCGTTCAATACATATAAAATTAATTAAATAAAATTTAAATAATTTATTAAATTAAATGAATAAATTTGAATATTTGTTTAGTTTGTTAATATTTATTAATAAAATTTTATGAATTATTTGAGAATAAAATTTATCAATAAACTTCTTATTGATATGTTGAATAAATTTTTTTTTAAATAATAAATAAGTTTATTTTAGCAAATTTAATAAATTTAAAATATAAAAATTTTAAATAATTAAATAAATTTAAATTAAGAATTTGATAATATTTAAATGAATGGAAAGATTACCAATGACGAAAATACTCTGTTGGATCGATACTGACATTGAGAGACGAAAGCTAAGGGAGTAAATGAGATTAGATACTCAACTGTCTTAGTCATAAACGATGGATACTAAACGCTATGTGTATCGACCCATGCAATGTTGTAGCTAACGTGTTAAGTATTCCAGTCTCGGTTTGACAGGGCCCGCACAACCAATGAAACATGTGGTTTAATTCGATGCAAAGTGAAGAATCTTACTATCGTGAATCCTTTTCAAATAGAGGGGTGCCACAAATGTAAGTTAAGTTTCAATCGAATTTATAAAAAAAATTTAAATTAAATTTGAATAATGATTTTACGCTCGAGCTAAGATTGAATTAAGTTTAAGCACAGTAAAAAAAAATTAAATTAAATTTTAACAATCGTTTAGATGATTTAATTTATTTTAATTCGATAATGTTATCGAAGAAACTCACAGCTAGTTCGTTTACAGCTATCCGCCATTTGCACTCGATTTATAACTTGTACGGTATCGCCGGAGGAGAAGTGTAGATTCCACGGCGTCACTGAGCGGCGAGGTCGAAGAAGGCTCCCTTCTTGGCCATCAGCTGCGCGTAGCTTCCCCGCTCCACCACCTTCCCTTCGCCGAGGAAGGCGATGGAGTCGAGCTTCTTGATGGTGTTGAGGCGGTGCGCCACCACCACCGTCGTCCTGCCCACCATGATTCGGTCCAGCGCCTCCTGCACCGCCCTCTCCGACTCCACGTCCAGCGCGCTCGTCGCCTCGTCCAGCAGCAGAATCCTCGGGTTCCTCACGATCGCCCTCGCGATGGCGATCCTCTGCTTCTGCCCTCCCGACAGCTGCGCTCCCCTCTCCCCGCAGTTGGTGTCGTATCCGTCCTTCAGCGATCTGCATCCATTTCGTTCGTTTAGTTATGATCAATCAATCTCTTGATTGAATTTGATCGGAATGTTGTTGTGGTTATTAATTACGAGATGAAGTTGTGGGCGTTGGCGGCTCGTGCGGCTTCGACGATCTCCTCCTCGGTGGAGCTCGGTTTGCCCAGGGCGATGTTGTCACGGACGGTGCCGGAGAAGATGACCGGGTCTTGGCTGACGAGCGCGGTGAAGCCGCGGAACCAGATGAGGTCGAGCTCCCGGACGTCGGTGCTGTCGATGCGGACGACGCCGCGGTCGACGTCGTAGAAACGCAGGATGAGGCTGACGACGGTGGACTTGCCGCAGCCGCTCCGGCCGACGAAGCCCACGCTCGTCCCGGCCTTCACCTCCAGGCTGAAGTCACGCAGCACCGGGCACTGCGGCCGCGTCGGGTACGTGAAGTCCACCTTCCGGATCTCGATCTTTCCTTGTATCTGCTTGATCTCGCCATTGGAAGAAGGAGAAGGAGAGGAAGAAGAAGAAGATATGAAGGACTGACGGTCCAACACCTCGAACACCGACGCCACGGCGGTGGCGCCCTTGGCCAGGTCGGAAGTCATACTGCCGGCTTCGGCAATTACCTTTCCCGTACTCACCAAGATGAAGAAGGTCTTGAACACGTCTCCGGCGGAGATCTCGCCGGCCCGCGCCAGTCTCCCTCCGTACCAGAAGTCCACCGCCCACGACAGAAACGACAGGCACGGCGCACTCCCGGTGGCCAGGCCCGCGCCCCACGCCTTCTTCCTCGACGCCCTCACCGGTTA
>JBBMKF010446472.1:0-12985 GCA_037834155.1 Curcuma caesia | reverse complement strand
ATATATATATAATTAATAGAATAATTTTATTAGGCTTTAATTAAGTATGTCTAAATTATCCCAATCATAGTTAAGAGTTGATTAAAATTATTAAATTTAATTAAACCTAAATTAAAAACCTTTGGCCCCCTGTTTTGCCCCGCCAACGACCGCGGGCCCATGCGATGCGGCCAACCCGCGCGATGATTCCACGATGACCTACGGGCCAACGAGACATGCCAAGATGCTTAGCCGAGCCAGCTCGATGCGTCCGGACACATTGCCAGGATAGCGTGATGCGTCCGCGGGACCTCGGGGCGCGCTAGCACTGAAGGCGTGCCTGTGCTGGTGCCAGTCTACGGAAGGAATGAAATGTCTCGCCTATATCAGATGAAACGATACGAGATTTTAAACTATGCTTACCACATGCTGAGATAGTGTTTCATGCTTTCAAAACAATTTCTTTGTTGCAGCTGGATGCTAAAAAGGAAATATTTCCTGAAAACTAGGAACCAAATCACTTGCAAGATGCAATCATTTAGCAATAAAAAGAGCTAGACTTGGTTCTGAAAATTCAGATTGCAGTGCCCTCACTGATTCCTGACTTAATCTAGATAAAAGAGAAGGATCATCCCCCATGAGGTGCAAAAAAGACATTAGACCATCTAAAAGATTAGAAGGTTAGAGGAAAGATTTGCCTTCATAGTATGGCTTAATCTCATCTGAGGACAATCATGCTTCAAAATCCTGCAGACTCATAGAATCTAGATTCTAGAGAGAGGGAAGAATAAAAGTTAGTACTAAAACTAGTACTAGAAAGACACCAGATGCTAAAGATCTGGGCTGAATTAAGTTAACAAATATGCATGATCTAAATTAGTAATGCAAATCTTATAGAAAACATGTGTAAAAATTAAAAGTAATCAGATTAAGGAATAAACGTACCCACAACTTAACAGTAAACTCTGCCATGCCTGTGGAAATATAGGAATCAATCTCATGCTGCATCTCTGGATCTGTTGAATGACAATCAGATTTAGATGACCATGTACACATCTAATGATAAACACCTAAAACACTCAAAGAACATGATTTAGACAAAAATATTTATATGTTTATGATTCACTAACTAGATGAAAATGCAGCATTGTCCTGAGGTCAGCTTGATAAAAATAAGTCTGTAAAATATTTGCAGCTTTTCCTTCAAGATATATTCTTGATCAAAAGTCCTAATGCAATAGCAGTTATACATCACATAAGCGAGTCCTCAAGCTATCACAAAGAGTTATGAATGGCTTCTGGCTTACTAGAATCTTAGGGAGTTAAAAAATGCTACTTTGCAAGACAGCAGGACTATTTGTAACGAAACAAAGATAATCTGACATAGATAAGGATTGTGCCTGAGCTGGTGATTTCATGAGACTTGATGCAATCTAAGGAACACACCACTGTGTCTTAGGGTCCATTTGGTCAGGGAAGATGTCAACCTCAATGGAGGCATAGCTGATTGTGGCGGTGGGCAAGGACCTTCCGGTGGCCAAGGATGCGGTGGAGGTTGTTGGCTTCACTGCTACTTGGTAGTGCGAGGAGCCTGGACCCATCTCTCCTCACACTACCAAGTAGAAGCAAAAAAGACCTTTGTGCTATTTTTTGTTTCATCGTAAGGTAACATAGTAGGAGCATTTTGGTTCTAGCATAGTAGGATCATTTTGGTTCTAGCAAAATAGAAAGCAATAAACATTATGAAGGCATGAGATCCTTCTATGTGCTCATATCTAAATACTATGAGCACGACAAGACCCATCTGCTGAGTGAGCACTCAGTTTTGGCATCAAATGCCCTTGTGACTACTGAGTGTGTGTCTCAGTAGTTAATGTGATATATCTCAAACCATGCAGCTCAAACATTTAATTCCAAGGTAACACTAGTTTATCACAGGAGGCTACTTGTTGGTCATAAAGCAAAGGGTTCATGGCTTTGCTACTGTTAACTTGATTAGTCATAATTTATTAGATCAATATATGAATTCATTGCTCACAAATAAAATAAATAGAAAAAAATCTGGCTCATTAAGTGCACCTTACAGGATTACATCAAAATGCAATTACCATTGAACCTTCCAACCTATAAGTTTGAAGTGCTAATGATTCATGATTGTAGTCATTTTAGCTGGACAAGTTATTTACTTAATTTTGATAGTCCTAGTGTACCAGCCTACTAAGATCTGGTTGGCACTAATGCTGTTAAGGAATAGAAATTTAATGCTGCTGCACAAAGGACTGTTAAATTTTGAAGGATTTTGGAGTGCAGAATGCAAGGAAGTCACTATTTTACTATACTCTGAATCAAGTTGAAGAGTTTCTAAGTGATGGCAACAGGGCACAGTCAATACGCCAAAATATGACTTCTAAATCAAATGAAACTTAGTCATGTAAAACAATTTCTTATAATTGACTCTTGCAATAAAACTTGAGATATTATTGCCGTAAGCTTAGCCTGTCAGAAAGAGACCAAAAAGGGATACTTTAGAGTTGAAAATTTTCATCTCATGATAGATCTTCTCAAATATCCCATCTGTTGTGCCGAACATGTGGCTAAAACTAGAAAACAAGTCAAAGATAAAAAGGATTTTCAATGCCCAGACAACTATTTACAATGACGGTAGTGAAAAATAATATAACTCACCACATGTTATCTTGTTTTGGTAGTTGGCAAATTGCCTCACCAGATCACCCTAAAGAAAAGGGAATAAATTAATCATTAGACCAACCATACATATGAAGAATTCACTGAAGGGAACTAAAATTTCATAGGTGGAAAGTGTAATGACTACTGATCAAAAGCAAAGAATCAAACTCTGCCACAGTGGAATAATATTTAGGAAAACCTACTGTTAATGACGTTCTCATCAATAATTATATTGTACTAGATCGCTACATTTTCTCAGATTCATATAACCAAATGAAATTGATCTCGAGCCGAAATCAAATTCTCTAATTGTTTTAGTTAGCTAAATTAGATCAAGAAATGTAAAGGTCTTGGTAAAGTAACATTGAACTGCTTAAGTCCCTGACATTGTGAGTCTAACTAAATATGAACTCACAAGTAACATCCACAATGTCTATGGTTGAAAATAACAAAAGCCAACCTGATCAAATGAACCCTCGGGAAGATATTAATTAACTACCTATAAATTGATCAAAAGTTCTTCAAACATCAAAGTGCTTGATTCTGCATCAACTCTTCGAAGTTGGAAAGATTCAACAATAATATATTTATAAGCTAGGAGAATCCTTGAATTCAGATAAATGGTTGATCCCTTGGCCATTATCAAAACATATCTTGTGACTATTAAGACAGATGAACATTAGCCATCAATGACTGATTACAATCTATTACAGTTAAGTATTACATGAGACTATAAATCACTTTGACCAGATTAGAGCAGAATTCTACATCCAATTGTTTGATATCGAGTGCATAATTCCATCTAGAGAGCCTCAAGGAAACAACTGTAGAATCCTGTTAAAAATAGCTCAGAAATTGGTAGATACGCAGTTTAACGACAAAACGGGAAGACAACTTAAAGATGTCATTCAATTATTATTTTATTTATTGCAACTCTATCATTAGAAAATGGAAATTGTTCACTTGAACATGTTCAGTCTCAAGCTCAACCCTGGTAGGACTCAGTCAAAATTCTAACAGTCAATACTTCCTCTTCCAAACATTCCCTCTTAAGATACAATAGAATGCCTGCAACACTGGCTGTCCTTTGTTTTTGTTGCTGCTTTTGTTCTTCTTTTGTTTGAGGAGAGATGATGTTAAATTCCCGACTGAGTCTCCTTTTATGGGAGCAGAACCTGGAGATCCTAGACAGGAGAGAGAAGTGACCGGCAGAGACCGTCTGTTTGAATGCGTGGTGACTAGGGGCTAACAAGGAACCACACATGACTGAAAGTGAGTGTCGACCGGTGGCTAAGAGGGAGACACATGATTCTACCTCTCAACTGTCCTCGCTTTCAGCTTCAAGTTAAAAGTAAGGAAATATTCCCACTAAGGGGAAGGATGCACCTGTTAAGGAGCCGAAGGGGGGTAATGGTCCTTTTAATACTAAGGATAAAGTTGTTTGTTACTCCTTCCGAGAAGGATGAGGTGCCAAAGGGGGGTACATACCTTTTGAATATTTGAAGAGTAGATTTGGTGCTAAGACATCCAAAAAAAGAAATGCACATACATCTAGACATACAGCAAATTAAACAACCTATTCGTGCCAAAATCACTCTTACATGTCAATCTTTGGAAGGCAATAACTAACTCTTCAAATCATGTTTATTAAGCCAGTATTTGCAAATAAAGTGGACATGCAAATCAAATAACCTTAACACAAACAATGCTCTCAAGCAGGAAAGCATGAAAACAAAGTTGGCAGATTAATCTAAATAAAAGGCATTATCTAAGTTCACACGAGCATATTGAAGTATTGGAAAATTTGGAGCTGCATTTGCAACACACCTGATGGCCACTGTCATCAATGGGGGTGCACTCAACAGCAAGAATAGTGTCAACATCATCAGCAGTTACCACATATTCTGGAACAGTGGCTCCTATGGACCAGATCAAGTACTTGATTAGAAACAAGTACAGCAAGAAACGTATAAAGTAACAAAAGATAGAACTTGTTGAAGATTACCTTCAATATACTGTCTAGTGCCATTATCAAGTTCACGAATCCACTAGAAAGGCAATCCAGAAAAAAAAGATCATTAAAAGAACAACCACAACTAAAAAACAAAAATATTTACCATCCTCAGACAATAGTGACCATAATAAATTGAAAATACCTGAAAGATGCAAAGAGTAGTTCCGTTTGTTGGATATCCAGCAGCTTGTAACTTACATCCTGGCAAAAAATCGCCATATATTTGAAAGCCATCTATACCTGGTAAGTCCATTCCACCTGCCCATCACAAATGAGACAATGAAACCAGTCATGGTATATTTAAAAAGGTCAAGTCTTATGATATTAATTGAAGTTTCAAAAGGTGAATGTAGGTGGTAATTGTAGCCCACATATTGCCCAGTGCATTTGCAGTATGTAAGCAGCATGTGGTTAATATCTAAAATATTTTTATTAATAAAAATAAAAAACATACATACAAAAGTGTATTAATTGATACATCCAATCATACTTCCACATGAAAAAAAAAGATATGATAAAGGAATAATATATATATATATATATATATATATATAGTAGCATGCATATGACTTATTTCTAATATGTAAATCACTTGCAAAACAAGAGTTTAACACTTGGAAGCTACCAAATAGAAATGCTTAGACTTTTTAAGTTAATTGGGTTATATCTAATATATGTCATGTGGTTGCAACGTTGTGATACCATTCAGTAGTTTCCTATGTAGCCACTTTTAAAACCACGGTATTAATTCACCATTTCTTTACCTTCTGAAGCAAAGGAAACTTGGTTATCAGGCATTGTACCCATGTTGAACTGTGCATCAGTGTTAGATGGTCTAAATGGTACCTCCGGAACATACTGATCAAAGTAACCTGGAGCACTGGTACCACCAACCTCCCTGCATGATATATTGGTTAGTATAGAAGCCAGAGTTCAGCATGTCCATATCAGTTCGACAGAGTTATCACTGGAAGAAAGGAATTACATGTATCTAAATTATAGAATCTCCCAAAACCTAAAGGAGATGCAAACAAGTCTTAGGGTCACTTCATTTAGATCTTAATGAATCCTTTCAACAATTAACATATTCAACATATCTTGTTTCATCTACGGCACTACTTCTGTTTTCACTACTATACAACCTTAATTCTTCTATCCCTGAAACATCTTACTCTAAGAATCAGTTAGTTCTACTAATCAAACATTTTCCCTTCCAGTGACCAACAAAGTTCAGATAAGAATTTCTGATACTGGGTTTTACAAACTTTCAGTTAATTATGAAACAAACTTTGGTTGGCCATATGTGATGTAGATAAATATTCATGATTTTGCTTTGACAATGCTTTGTGAATAGCATAATTAATGTTAACCTTTTGGAATCATAAATGCATCCCTATCAGTAAGCAAGTAAGATTTATTGTCAAATTAAACTGTCAACTTAGGGAGCCCCTTCACTGAATGAGGTGTCATCTCAGATTCTTATATCGTCTACGACAATCTTCAAGAAGTCTAAGGGTTTTGGTTTCATGATTTTCTTCAACCTGGAGGTGTGGCCCATGTTCTTAAGAATCAACACTACTTGAATGCGAGGTTGTCGGTATTGCGCAAGCCAGGAAGTGTGTCCTCCTTCCTCATGGGGTGTTGGTTCTGAGTTCTGTCCCTGGAGGTGGTGGCTCAAGTTCTTGGTGATCAACACTCCTTCAATGAGAGGTTGCAAGTGTTGGGCAAGGTGGGAAGGAAGTCTCCTCCTGGGCTGCTGATTTTGAGGTCCATTGTCTCTGGCCAAAGGTTTCTCAGGAGATACAACTTTCGACCCTCCCACAAAAACATAGCAAAGGTCTTATGCTCAAGTGGTTGCAAATGGATAGCTATCATGGATTCCCAAGTGGAGGCACTAGTTATTCCTGAGTGGAAAACTGTTGTTCTTGAGGAAATACATGCTCTCAAACAAAATAATACCTCTGGATATTTTTATTTTTAGTCAGTGATGTTTTAAGCAGTTTTGTAACAATCAAGTCTCACTACCTGCCAATTGTATCATCGTGCCATTTGAGATAATATAAATTAGAGGGGCACTCTGCCACTCAAACATTTTTTTTCAAAAAGAAAACAATATATTAAAACTGGATTGGACAGACACTAAGACAATAACAATTCTGGGACTTCTGGATTTAAATTAAATGTCATTCAGAAGGTTATCAAAAGTATCAGAATTTGAACAGAAATTGTATACTATAATTCTTTTACTTGAAACATATATCACTAAATACGAATTCTTCACAGTGACGAATGATGATTAACTATAACCACCTGACAATCCTTAACTGGCAAATGTAACTTAAGTCTTTTATCAGGAATTCGAACGCAAGAATAGTTGCAGTAAAGAAAAACTTGGAATAATAGACAAGATCTTATACAAACTTATATATATCTGGGTTCTGGGGAATATTTGAATCCATCATATCCATCTTTTCATTGGAAACTATCTTGCCAGGCAAATTCATAGGATCCTGATCATACAGACGAAGTTCAGGAAACAATGGTTCCTACAAGGATGATATCACAATTCAGTTCTACAAACTACAAATGAATACCATTTATGCAAAAAACCATTTGTTATCACCATCATCAAGTGGTGTCTGTTCCAACCATTTGGATAAACACACAGTTAAACCATGTATACAAAATTGCATTCTTAAAGAAATTGGGTGAAGAATCTTATAACCCTTTAGGTTATCAGGTCCATTTCCTAAGAGATGGCATATATCCGTACAATAAGCTTGCAATACATCATGAATAAATTGATTGTTAAAATAAATAATAGTTATAGATAATACTAAGATAACAGATAAAACAATACTGTTATGCAAAAGCAATCAAAGAAAAGAAACCACAAAACAATAACTCTTTACCCCACTAAATAGGTGAAACGAAAATGAATCTAGATTTTACATGAAAGCGCACGGTATGCACTGACAGTTAAATAATATTTAATATGTATTGACACCTAATATACCGCAAGCAAATAAACAAGCTTAAGACACTGAGGATAATTTTGCAATAGAATGAATTTAAAATTAGATGATATACAATTATTAATCAGCAATATCAGATTATTACTAGTATCATAATGTAAATAATTAGTATAGAATTTGTATTAAATATCAATATCAGCATGTTATATAAGATCTTCAATAAATATTACAAAGCGATTCATAGATAATATCATGTTATCAAGTGATTAACAAAACCAATATTATAGTGTTTATAAAAAATTATCAGCAATAAATAATATTATTAATATACCATCATTAATAAATAATAAAATCATATAATTATTATGAATAATGTTATGAATATATACCAATATTATAGTGTTAACAAAACTATCAGAGCTCCACTGCCTTTTTGTAGCCACAATAACTGTGGTGCATCTAGAGGGAGAACTAACTAGCCACTATTCAGTTCTTATTATAAGTTTCACCAAGCACTGCTAGCTTCTTACATGTTAAAGTCCATTCCTTTGATATTGCCCGCATCATCACATCATATGCTAGGGTTTATGTCAACCACAAAGATAAGAATCATAAAACAAATTGATTGATCCATCCGATGTTCTATCAATGTTAGTCGGTTTATTATCTAAGTGGTGGAGGTTAAAGGATGGGAAGCAAAACATATTTAAGAAAAAGGTAGGAGTACAAGTATTAGGTGAAATGTACGGTGACTCTAATACGACATGGGATAAGATGATATCAAAGTTGAAAATAGTAGCTAAGAGTGTACTCAGTGAATCAAAAAGGTATGCACCACCAAGTAAGGAATTTTGGTGGTGGAATGAGAAAATACAAGAGAAAGTGAAGGGAAAACGAACAATCTATAAGAAATTATATATATTTGTAAGAACGAGAAAAACTTAAAAAATATATACCGGAGCCAAGAAAAAGGCTAAGAAAACAGTGAATGAAACTAAGAATGAAACTTTTGAACGATTTAATTAGATACAAAAGAAGGAGAAAGAGATATTTATAGAATAACTAAATTGAGAAAAAGGAAGATAAAAGATCTTATCCAAATAAGATGTATTAAAGATAAATACAATAGGGTACTAGTAAATGATGAAAAAATAAAATGGTGGAAAAGGTATTTTCATCAACTTTTTAATGAAGGTTTAAATGATTAACTTAACTTAGGTAATTTAAGTAGGTCAAATAAGTATAGAAATTTAAATTTTTATCGTAGAATTTATACTTTAGAAGTAGAACAAGCTTTAAATGGGATGCAAAATAGAAAAGTCATTAGATCAGATGATATTTTGATAGAGGTATGAAAGTGCCTAGGGAAACAAGGTATTGAATTACTTACAAAATTATTTAACATGAAATTGAAGATGAAAAAAAATGTCTGATCAATAGAGGGTAAGTACTCTAGTACTTTTATATAAGAATAAGGGAAACGTACAAAATTATGCAAATATAAGATTATTAAATTAATGAGTCATACCATAAAATTTTAAGAAAGAGTAATAGAAAAAAGATTAAGAAAAGAAACCACAGTGACCGAAAAACAATTTGAGTTCATACTTGAAAGGTCAACAATAGACGTTATACATCTTCTCAAACAATTAATTGAGAATTATCGAGAGCAAAAGCAAGATCTACACATGGTATTTGCTGACTTAGAAAAAGCTTATGATAAAGTCTCAAGAGAAATTATATGGAGTTCTAGAAAATAGAGGTGTTAGCGTAGTATATATTGAACTAATTAAAGATATATATGAGGATGAAATGACTAGAGTGAAGACTTCAGAAATTTTAATTGAAGCATTTTCAATAAAAATAAGATGATATCAAGGATCAGCTCTAAGTCTTTATTTTTTTATATTAATTATGGACAAACTTACTAGACACATTCAAGAAATAGTACTATGGTGCATGTTGTTTGCAAATGATATTATTTTGATAGATGAGATACGTAAAGAAGTAAATGTTAACCTAGAACCTTGACAGGAAACATTAGAAGTGAAAGGTTTTAGGCTTAGTGGAGTAAAAACAGAATATATAGAATTTAAGTTTAGCAATATTAGACGTAATGAGACAATTGTTAAGATAGGGGATGACGAGTTATCTGGAACTGAGAACTTTAAGTATTTATGATCATTTTTGCAAAACAATGGAGGGATTGAGAGAGATGACTTACATAGAATACAAGCAGGATGATTGAAATGGAGGAGAGTGTCGGATGTTTTATGTGATTGTAAAGTATCTCTAAAATTTAAAAGAAAATCCTACAAAATGGCAGTTAGACCTACTATGTTATATGACATTAAATGTTGAGCTATGACTCAAGCACATGAGAAAAAGATGAGAGTTGCAGAGATGATGATGGATGTGTAGACATACGAGGATGGATAAAATAAGAAATAAGAGTATTAGAGAGAAAGTTAGAATTGCATCTATTGAGGGAAAACTCCGAGAGACGTTTAAGATGGTACGGACATGTACTTAGACGACCAATAAATGTTTCAGCTAGGCGATGTGAAACTATGACAAATACGCACATCAAACGAAAAAGAGGAAGACTAAGAAAGACGTAGTTAGCAACAATAAAATATGATAAAATTTATTTAAGTATAGATGATGATATAATAGGGGATAGAGCTCAATGACATAAAAGGATCCATACAGCCGACATCATCTAGTGGGATAAGGCTTGGTTGTTGTTGTTGTATACTTCTTAGTTTGTCCTTTTCTACTTGCATTTCCTTACGGCATACGTTTCAAATTCTTGCTTTGTGTTTATTTTTAAATTTCTCTCATTCTTCCTTTCTATTTTTTGTCATCTTATGTAGTATCAAGAATTTGTTCCACTTAATCTTAGTATTAGAATATTTATCAAATATAACTTTTATGCACCTACCTGCAAACACCATATAATAAAATGTTAGTGTTATTTTACAATAATGAATAATAAGCATAGGCTACGGGGAGGGGACTACCATGGTATATCAATGAATTATAAACTTAGATAGAGGAGGCTACGGGCTACCATGAGTAAGATACCTTAATAATTTCCCATTTCAAATTCTATAAGTATTAGATTAAGGTTATGGTGATCCCGATCACTCCACCAGCCAATATCCCTCATGCACACACAATCTCTGACATCTCTGATCCTCCTTCCAACAATAACAAATGTTTACTTGGGTGTGTCTCTTGGTAGATGCAATCTCTGTTAAGCACTACGCATCTTCCTGCATCACACAGGAATCTCTGTTAGGCATTGCACATTCTTTCACAGCTTCCTTCTTTCATGGATGGGTGATCTCTACATAGAAGACACCCTTTGGCAGCGTCCTACATTGAATGGTACTCATGCAAAACACCTTCTGCACGCCTGCCACCACTGGCTGCATTGTGCCTCGCTCATCCCTGAAATTCACTAACCACAGTGGTCTTGCACCCCAAGGCCCCAATTCATCCAGACCTCCTACAAGCATTGTTCCTCGCTGATACAGATTGATTCACCTATAGCTACTTTAATTTGAGGTATCTTTGAGAACAAGTAGCAACTATTTTGTCTTCTCACAGCACACCAGTTGTCTTTAAGAGAGCTATCTGCAATTCAGATTGTCAAACTCATCCACCATGTTGCTGATGATCCCTCACATCAGTCTATCAGGCTTTTTAGGCTCTCTAACAATCAAAGGAGTATGCCTCTTGGGCAGTCACAGTTCTGTTCATAGGCCAAGAATAGCTAGAACATTTCATTACCCAAACATATCACATATTCTTGAGCACAGCAAAGCCTCTTAGCAGTGTATCAATGCACAACTTCTTTCCCTCCTTTGTCAATCCGTCAATCTCAATTGCACAAACATACTTCGTTGCTTTTTTAAGTATGAAACTTAGATACAGGTTCAAATCTGTATACAGGATATTTCTCTTGAGTTTATAATGTGATTTGTAGCTCTTTCAATTGTGGTAGTTTAACACCAAGATAATTAACATATTGGCCAACTCCAGTCAATTACTACTAATCTCCAAGATATTTTACTGATTGCATTAGATTTTAATGTTAGGCAACATTTTGACAAGCCCCTTGTTAATAGGTTTCTGCACATAGTTTGTCCTGAGTTGGATTGTGTGAATATTGCAATCTTTAGTAGCACCTCTATTCCATTGGACGAGTCTCAGGGTGGTGGAGGCGGCTGTAGAGGGTTAGATAGCTTGTGGAGGCATTCTGATGAATAAAACAGGCCACAATGTAGCCAATGTGAAAAATCTAATCATGCCAAGAATGTCTCCTACTCCCTAACTAGCCACCCAAGTCATCTTCTACACAATGCTCATGTGGCACAACCAACCATAGCCAACTCTCTATCTGAGCCCAGATTTTTGTCCTCAACCAAAACAAAATTATTTCATGCTGCTTCAATTGTGTCGACAAGTGGTGTCGGTCACTCTAGGAGGAGGAAGCTTAAGGGTTTTGGAGCTAGGGTTTAGGCATGGAAGAGGAGGGTTGGACATAGGAGGTGGAGCCAACATGATGCTTCTCGCAAGGATGAACAATCTGGAGATTCTAACGACAAAGGATGAACTCCTTAACTTGAAGCTTCACATGGCGATAAATGATTTAGAGCTTCTCACATAAGACACGATTGTGATGAAGGCATGAAATTTAAGTTCCACTCATCCACGCTCATCTATTCATGTACCAGGTGTTTCAAAACTTCTTGCATATCAGCCAACAAGTGGAACAAAAAAAATTCACCCTTGTCAACTAGCATGGCTCGAAATTTTAATCATTAGCCCTAACTACTCGAGATGGTTAGATATTGTCTTTATCTCATAGAGATACTCCCACAAAATGTATGACGCATTCCATTTTCCTTCTACCTAAATCCATAACTAAGGTTGAACACATCTCTAGCAGCATACATTCATTTTCTACTCTTGTATAACTCAGTTCATTTACCAATATCATACTTGTCAATAGTTAATAAGTTAATAATAGTAAAAGGCTGGGTAGGATTTTATTGCTCCATCCATACCACATTTCAATATTTCTTATGTGATTATTTATTTTATTTATTTATTATAAGTTAATAAAAAAAGGGACAATTTAGTGCATGAAGTTCTTGCCAATGTAGGGTCCCAAAAAAGAGTCGGACCATATTGGGTCTATTGTACATAATCTTACCTACATTGCAAGGGCATCGGGCATCTCATGATATCTATCTACATCGCCTACATTTGAAATAAAGGGTTAAGCATCAACAATATCAATGAATATTTCTCACTC
>JBBMKF010446451.1:0-12988 GCA_037834155.1 Curcuma caesia | reverse complement strand
AATTTCCAACAGCAACTCAGAGCGAATATCCCTTTCAAGGATTTCAAAATTGGAAGCGAACGGAAGTGGGAGGAAACAAACAAATTTACAACGAAATCAAACTTACCAACAGCGAAAATAACGGACGGACAGACCAATCGGCGACATGAGACCGGTCTGGCGATGCGCCGAACGGATTGAGAATCGAAGACGAGAAAGGGATCTAGAACGCGTAAATAAAGCTTGCCAAGAGGAAGGGAGAGTAGATCTCAAACAATTTAATAAATTACTCCCATCTACTTTTAATATCAACTATAAAGGGCAAAAAAAAGATAAGGTAATTTTATTTTTTATAAAAAAGCTGGTTGCTTTCAAGAAAATGGAAATTACATTTTCCACGTTATAAAATATCTTATAACAAATGCGGATTTGCTTAGATTATAACGTGCAAGATATTTAATGGGTGAACTGATAAATCAATTACGTCGCGTTCGTGTATTTCTTTTCATGTCCAATTTATTTCAGCACAAAAAGTAAAATCCACGGTTCCAACGGCTCCACATGATCAGCTCCACGATCACATATGAGAAAATAAATCGAAAAGTTATAGTTGACCACTACAAAGAGAACATTATCTTGACTTCGTAGAGATTCAACTCTTGTCTATTTTAATAAATCTATTTCGCAATAACCATCTCAACTATGATAAAACTTATGCAAAGATGATAAGTTGACCTCCGATTCCCCCAGCTCGATCTTAAACACACTGATAACAAAGAAAAGGAAATCACAAATAGACAAATAGATTAACGCGATCAGGCATTCAAAATTCATGTGATGTAGACATCTATAACATCGTAACAGACTTGCGGAGCTTGGCAACGCTCTCGGCATCATAACACAAAGCATGAAACCTTGCATCTGAACAGGTATTGCATTCGCAAGAGGAAAAAAATAAAAAGGTAAAAAAAAAGGGAAATGAGAGAAAATGTAGAGAAGACCTTCCGAAACCGCAAGAATGATCGTATTTGTGCCCTCCTTTGAAGTTTCTGCACATTGTTTTTCCTCTTACGGCAATCCAAAACCTTAAGGCCCTCCCAACTCCTTTCTCATTGAGATTTCAACTTAGATAACCCAGGAAACTTGGAAGTCGTGTACAGAGGTAGTTTAATGTTTGCCTGGAATCACCAATGGCAGCTAAAATGGGTTGGATCACTCAGAGTCCTTTGTCGAACCTGGATGCAAACCTACTCGATCACAAGAAGCTTCATTTGCTGAAGTGAGCATACATCCCTCTGGGTTCTCTTCGCTACCATTATTAGTCCTCCATCTGCCTAACCTTGATCTACTATTAGTGCCAATGGGGAAGGGCTCCTAGAAACACAAAATAAAACACAATAACTAAGGAGCTACGGATGCGCCAATGATAGGCTACAAAATGGTGCATGGTGCACTCTTGAAGATGCACTCAAAAGGATTGCAATATGAAAGGTAGATGAAACCATATTTAACACTAATAAATAAAAACAAAGATAAGCATATCAAGCAGCAATTATCAAATATCCCCATATATAGACTCGCTCAAGGAGCAATGGTTAATATGTTTGCTATTAAGCTTGAGTAGTTCATAATGAAGGTGTAGCAGCGCATTACAATTCTCTCCTACATGAATTTGAAACTTCTACACATCAATATGAATAACACTACTTCAAGAGTTGAGATAAATGATGATAAAAGCAAGAGGGCAGCTGGGAATATTGATGGCTATGTTCCCTTGTTTTTCCAGATTCCCAAATGAACATACACTGATATGACCTGTAAATTTTACTTTTCAATTCCTTCCCCTTCATTAATTTTATGTTATATTGGAGTATGAAACTCTGCCATACAAATATCCTATAAGGAAATTTCAAATGGCACGTGTGGCAAGTGGACGATTGTAAGGCCATCTAAATTCTAAGAAACTTAACAGATAAATGCCATCATATAATAAATGATGATTTTAAGATCATAGTCTCATGAGCAACTATGCAGCTCAGGCTATATGAACATAATGTTCTTGTCAAAAAACATCAAGGTCTGGTTTGGATCGCCAACTTAAATCGAGTGTAATCAGAGCAAGGATGTAGTTAAAGATTGTGATCCAACCTTGGAATCTTATTTTAATGAATCATGTTAACAGAAATTATTTATGAAAATTTAGATGACCAAGAGATATGTAAGACAACCTAAATATGTTAAATAAATGTTGTGTTCACATAGTTTGCTGATTACCTCCAAATTAAAATTTTGTTTCCGTCTCTCAAAAGTGACTCCACCACATATAAGGGTTGAAATCTATGAGGCTACCAACCATGTAAGTGAAAACTATAATAATCCTCCTAAAGAAAAGAGAACAAAACAGTTGAGGGCATAAAATAATGCAATTCCTGATTAGGTTAGGGTTACCACCATATTCATTACACAATAAACCACCAGTAATAAACACAAGAAATAAATCTGAGCAATGAATACTAGCACACAATGCCTTACCTGATCTCCAGCATTTGGACCATTTGTATGAAAAAGTATAGGACGGCAGTGTTTATCTTCGTTCATGAGACTTGAGTTCTGGAAATGAGCAATAAGAGCCAATTTCCCTTGGATTCTAGCGTATGCAAGTAACGCCACCTTTTCACTATTAAATTTCTCCCACTTTTTACCATTAAATGACTGCAGAAGATTGAGTATTTTAGCATTCTCAAGTGCAAGTGTTGAACAGTTTTCCAGAAGAACAAACTAGACATGTCCTAAGGTAAAATTAAATAGAAATTTTAAAAAAAAAGAGATGCCAGATAGATTTATCTTGAAAATTATTGAATAGTTATTTAATAATTAATATTACTAATATTTAATGGAAGAATGGAAAATACTGTCTTCATTTTTGTTATAAAAAATGGCCTAAATCCATTAACTTACCTGATGGAATTGAATAATTTGCTTTGGATTGATCATGTTGATAAATGCATAACCAACATTGCATTTGTTCTGAAAAGTAGAAGAGAAAATATACGTCAGTTCTCTGATAATTGGTACTAGCATGCACATCAGTAGGAACATATAGAGAGGTTCTGTCATAACCTTAAAATCAATTGGCAAATAAATGAAGTCGTAAGTTCCTCTATGGTTTTCATCAATAGCAGCCAATAGCATCTTAGATGTGTACCTAAATATAAAAACTAAGTTGAAGATTTACAAAGAGAAAAGGCAACCAATTGGATATGTTGCATTTAGATAGTCAAGGCAAATATAGGTTTAGACAAGTCATACTTGTTAGGAATGTTTTTTATCATAAGTGTTGTCCGGAAATCTTCACCACATATGATCCGTTCAATATCTAATTCGTACTGCTTTTTATTCTCACCCTGATTAGCATTTGTGTCACTTGTTTGGCTCCTGATACGGTCAGCACGGACATCAAATGAACTTGCCAAAGAGACCATTGGATTTTTTCCATGGAACATCAAACTCCTTTGCTGTGTTGAAGGCATCCCAATAGGTGCATGAGAAATACAAGAGTTAAAGCAATTCCTACATGAATGAGGAAAGAAGTTACAGGAAGCAGGTGGTAGAGATTCCAACTGAGGAATTGATGCGAGGCCCTTATTTCCTAAAGATTCCGGATGAAAAACAAGTGGTTCCATGTAATCCCCAGAATAGGCAAGTCTTCTATCCCAAAGCGATGGATTGACAGCAGGTGCTGAACCAACGTGATGTAAAGGAAAAACTGTGTTAAGCATTTGAGGTTGTGCTCCAGAAATTCCATGAATATGAGATGACTGATGAGCAGGAATATTGCCTATAAATGACGGAGAATTTGACCATGACATGGTGGTAGCCATTGTTTTACGTTGGAATGTGTTTGTATTATTCCCAATATACGGACATCCACCTAGAGGACAGCTTCCATTGGAAACACCAAAAGCTGTATACAATCAATTATGTTAGGTAACATCAATCAAATAATATGAGCAAGAGATCTTGAACTTTCTGTTTTTTTTCTTAGATGGTAATAGCAACCACAAACTTAAAAACCACTCAGAAGTTTGAAATACATCATCTAAATCTAAGATTCAGTAACTTATTGTAACTGAAAATAAGGTGCAAATAACATTATGACCCTAAGAAGGAGAGTCTTGGCGCAACGATAAAATTGATTTCGTGTGACTTTATGGTCATGGGTTCGAGTTGTGTAAACAGTCTCTTACAATGCACGATAAGGCTAGGTATAATAGACCTAATGTGGTCCGACCCTTCTCCAGAACCCCGCATTGGCAGAATTTCGTGCACCGAGTTGTCCTTTATAACACTATGGCCACAAGTTGTGTCAACTAGAAAACGTGTGGCTATCTATTAATGCCAATAGCTTGTAACCTGTCCACATGAACTATAGTAAATTTATTACCTTTATTTTGATCCAACAATATACCATTGTAGCTACCGGAGCTTGCTTTTTGAAGAGAGTGTTTATCAATTCCTGCTAAAGGCCTGGAGATGACACCAATTCCCGTGGCTGACATAGTATTTGATTTGTAAGGAATGCAATTAGCTATTCGCTTAGGATAATTAGGGAGGGAGTGAGGATGGAGGCCATGCATGCCTTGAAGTCCAACATTCATTGGACCGAGGGAATGACTGGAGTCGAAATTGGCACCTTGTTTTGTATGATTGCCAACCGAGGCAATTCCTGCAGTGGGAGATAAATGTTGTGGAATTTTAGATGACATTTCATAGGGTGTGGCCGCCACAATTGGGGTAATTGGTGCTTTAGCTGCTGAGTTTAAACCCTGGATAACTCTGTTTTCAAGTCTGTTGGGTGTGACTGATCCAAGAGAGGATTGCCCTAGGGAAATGGAAAATTGGATCAGTTATGTAGTTCAAAAGAAAAACCTAACAACTAGCTACCTGTTAATTAAAATAGTAAAGAACCCAAAAAACCAGCACACACTCACCAAAGCAACCAACAAGAGAGTAGCTTGCATTTCGTATATCATGGTTCTTCTCTGAAGAAAATTGCTGCACAGAGCTGATAATTAAGAAAAGAATCTGTCAACAATAAGCTCAAAGAAATTGAAACTTATGCATCATTCTCGTGTTTAGTATGTTGATTGTAGATGAAAGCTTTGACAAGGCAATTTAAATCATATATTTCTGGACCACATGCAGTCTAAATTTTAGATAATGAACAACCAATTTTTACAATTTGCACTCAATCTGTGGTGCTTTCCAAACATTGTGGTTTAAATAAATGTACATGTAAGATTTTAACATGTCGAATGGCAGAAAACTGAATTTGAAATAGTACCACTGCTTTGCAACACCAGGGCAACTGGGCTCAAGCTTAATCTTTTTGCCAGCAATGTCACTCCTATTTAGAGCATGAAGAGCAGCTTCAGCAGCCCGAACATCATAAAATTCTATGAGCTTTTGGTGATGTTTATGGGGAATTTCATGTATCTACAAAGTTAAATTGAGGAAAAGTTAATAAAAGGACAGAAAATTTCAGTACCAAGTATAAAAATATTATCAACATCAAAATCTTAACATCACCTCTTTGATTTGACCATAAATACTGAATTTCTGATGGAGATCATCATTTATCACAGAGGAATCGAGATTGAACACCACAAGTGTACCCTGATTTATGTCTTTCTCTGAGGGATTGTCCTATCAATAGATTTCACGTTAAGTGAAAATTCTAATCAATCTTATGCATTAAGAAGTCAAAAGAAATGGCAGGATTTAAGGTCATCAGAGCTTTTATATGAGTAATAAGCACATATAGTTCATGCAACAGAACAGGTGCACATCATTCTTAGCAAGCACATTAGCAATGAGAAGATAAACAAAGTCATAAGTTCCCCATTCTTCCAGGGTTGGAAAGACCAAAGCCAAAATGGCAACAGTTCTAGCTTCAACTCAGAGAAGATTAGATCTGATCCTATTCATTGACCCTGAGTTGTTTTAACATCAGATTGGAGGAGACAATCGAAGTAACAAAACACTATTTACTGATCAAGAGGTATACAATAATAGAAAATGACATCAAAATCTGAGCATACAAACAGTCTGAGCATCTAACACAGAAAATGAGGCATAGTCTGGCATTATCAACTGTCAGAAAGCACCTTTGCAGCACCATTACCATGAACCTGGTGCCAGTATTTTTGGAGAATAGAAATTCCGATATCCCAATATTACAAAATATTGTGAGTAGGACATGAGGGAGGATACAAGTTATCATCCACCACTTAAACCACACTATTAATACTTGCTATTTTGTGGCTTGATCCACATAGTTTTCTAGCTGCTGTCATGTTAGAAGATTCAATCAGTGAAAAAACTATGATTCAACAATTGTCTGGTGTTCATATTTCAGTCTCATCAAGAATCGAAGAGATATGATTCAACAATTGTCTGTTGTTCATATTTCAGTCTCCCAAAGAACCATAAAGCAAGTCTTCACTATCCTCAAATGAATTGATTAGATATATTCCAAAAGCAACAAGACGGGGGGAGGGAGTCAACAATGTTAACTGCCCTCAGTTTCTATTGCAAATTGCATTCCAGAGGAAAATAAAAAACATTTACCAGTGAGCCTCATCAGTAATGATATGATTGTAGAATCATTTATTGGGAAAAACATGCAAGAGTACACAACCATGACACAAAAACATGTTCATGCATCTCATCTCTCTGAGTACAACACGTAAGAAGTTTCCCTTTCTTTGTTAGAAGTAGAGAAAACAATATCTCTAGCACAAAATCCACCAAAACAACCTGAATTATTTTTGATAATTAATAACTCATGGTTGAATGGGAGTCTTGGCGAAACTATAAAGTTACTGTCATGTGATCTAGAGGTCACGGATTCGAGTCTTGAAAATAGTCTCTTGCGAAGCAGGATAAGACTACGTATAATAAACCCTTCCTCCGATCCCACATTGGCGGGAACTTCATACGCTAGATTGCCCTTTTAAACTCATGGCTGTAGGTGATTTTGAATCAGAAACATTGTGAAGGAAAAAAATCATAAGCTTGATGATGCTAGTAGCTTCATTGATTATCAACTTATGAAGAGATGTTAATCCATTCCTACATCTTATACATCCATGAAACAAATCCAAAGAACACTTGATAACCTTATCCTCGTTAGGAACCCCAAATTAAACTTTGGATATAAAATTGAATTTCAGATTCACCTAGAATATCTGGCTCATTGTTCAACAACACATCAAAACTCTATAACAAAACTACCTTTAGTCTTCTGAACCAAATCTAAACGCACACCACTACACACACTCTTCCAGAAACATGGTTGAAATAGTGAAAAAAATTTGAGGTCGACTTGGGGCACATTTGTAAGTAACTATTGGTGATTCAGTGAAAAAAATACTTTAATGTGTAACCATTTTATCATACTTTCATGTAATATATAACAACTATTTCATTTCAAACAATAACAGAGAAGGCAGCAAATATTTGCCTTTGGAATAGAGAAATGAATATCCAGCTTCTGATGATTCAATGGCTTATTTTGAAGTGCTTGTATTGCATCTTGTGCTGCCCTGATGTCAAAGTAAGATATCGTAACAAAGCCACGATGCTTGGAAGCAGTATATAGTGTGTGTATGTCCCCATATTGCTAAGCAAGTCAAGCATATAACAGTTAAGAGCCAAAAACAATGGACATGAAAGAACCACAGTGAAAAAAGTTGAAACAAAGAAATATTTGAGTAAAGAAGCACCTCAAACAGAGCCCTCAGTTCACCATCCTGAACATTGCTGTTAATATTTCTAACAAAAAGAGTTCGAGAGGGATGTTCACCATATGAGTGTTCACCAGAAAATTTGTCATTTGGTTCCCCCTGTTGACCAGCAGGAGCTCCACCCATGACAAGTTCAGTTCTTCTGATACCGCTGATATTGTTGTCAGATTCTAGTTCCATACCACCACCACTGTAGAAAATATCATCATCAACATCATTCCCGTTGCTGTATTGGCCGATATATCCAATATCATCAATAACACCAGAAAGTAATTCATCATCATCAGGAAGCAGATTTCCAATTGTTTTAGCTTCAATTTGAGCCATTGATTCAAAAGGCTCGTCTTCCTCAAAGTTTGAGTGACCCAACTCAAATGAATGACCCAAGGAAGTGATGCTTGATGATAATCTCACTGCTAGAATGTGAACGACTATAATGAATCAAGGCAAAAAAATGAAAAAAATAATAATAATGCAACTTGAAGAGGTTCAAGTAGAACTACGATTGTCGGCAAGTATTCCTTTCTAGGACTTAGCACTCATTCTAAAAATAGCCCAAGCTACCTAGCAACATTATCTAAATAAAGTGTCAAAAGGTAATGCATAGGAGGGAGACACACATTTTCTATCGAACATGTCTGATAAAGAGCTTGAGAACAGTCCATTTTCATAATGTGATCCACATAGGTCCGTTAGGCTTTCTTCAGCAAAGACAGGAGATGAGACCAACAGATCAGTCTGCAATCTAGAAACATGGTCTGAAACTCCTGAGCCAGTAGATATGTTGGCCATTCTTTGTTGTTCCTTCATATGATGCTCAGGATTAGATTCAGTCTTCTAGTCATTGAGAACGTAGAAACTTGTAAATTCAGAAAACATGGACCCTGCTCCAATCCTATGCAGTTCATCAAGCGGTGATGATGATATAGACTTGCTCTGATGACATTAGACGCCTTGGTTCTGGAGAAAAAAGTCAGTCGGAATTCAATCAAATAGCATAGATGCCATAGATGATAGGCCAAAAATAGAACATGCGGTCAAGGTTCTGAAGCATTCAGAAACAATTTTAAATAATATAATCAGAAGCTAATTGAAGTTCAACCTCAACCCATATATTCTTATCCCATTAGAAAGAAAAGAAAATTAAGGTAAGGATTCTTTCTTCGCAGATACTCCAGAGTACTGACTCGCATCATCCAAACATTCAGCGGAGACCTTCCAAATGTTCATGCTGGAAATGTAGAGGAAAATCGTCTTTAACAATGAAATAATAAAATCACTAACCGAATCTAATCCTAGTTCACATACTCCATAAAAACTCCTTTGCTCCTTATCACAATTCACACACATCCTCCTTTGTTTTGTTTTGCCCTTTGAAGCCGAGCCCCTGAATATTATCCTCCCCATCTCACACTCTCTAGCACACCAGCGACGAGAACGTTGCATTGGCTTCATAACTAACATTATAGTGCATTACTTTTTTAATACATAGGATTATAATCTGTTTCTAAATTCCTTAGGTATTAAGGAGATTAACATCCTTTAATTGATAATTTTTTTTCTTTCTTAGTAAAAGTTGTAAAATTTTAGGTGTTTAAAATTAATATTCAATGATTGATCATATATATTATTTGAAAATCATACGTGTCTAATTTTTATTAATATTCATTTTTTAATTCTAAAAATTAACTCCACAAATTAATTTTTCTCCACAAGCAATTGCACTAGTACTATTGAATTGAACTTTAGGGCCCCAAAACTCCTTTACTTCTCCATGGCCCGTGGCCCCGGTTGGGACACCATCTCCACAAATTCTCGAGATTTACGATTTTCATTGAATATTTTTAACAAAAGAAAAGAAGGGGAAAAGGGTAAGTGACAAATCCAATGGATCCTCTCTTCGTCTCTGGCAAATTAAGGGCCCTCTGTTCATGACTTGAAAAATCAAAGGAAAAAAAAACACTTTTCAGCAGAAAATTTCAAACCAACACAGAAATTTTAGGACCGATGAACAAGATCGTTGCAGCAACACAAATGTAAGCGGCAAAGACCAACCCAGAAAAACACTAGAAGCATCTCCAAAGGAAGAAAGACCAGAGGATCAAAGTAATGGAAAGAAAGAGAGAGATTCACATTCGTACCAACCTCAATTCAAGCTGAGAACCTGCTTGCCTTGCCTCAATCCTAGCCAATACCAAGCAGATCAGCGGCGAACATCAAAATTCCATCTAAGAACCAGCAGAAACGAGGAGAAACCCAAGTCAGCAAGACGGCTCCTCGACAGATCGCCCCGCGATCCCTTCCCTCTCGCTAATAACCCCCGCGAATGGGCAACAAAAAGCTAGGTCCGACACGAATTCAAAATCAGCCATCAGTATAAGATAAGAAGGCTACAACCGGACAGAATTTCCTGAGGAATCACCTCGGAATCCATACAATCGCGAGTATCCAGCACCTCCGATGCCAACCTTCCCTCCTCCCAATGTGAGCTAAAATACCAAGGCCAGCTGCCGCTACGAATAAGATACTGATCCTTTCGTCACTTCGCGTGAATTTGAGAGCTTTTCATCTGTTGACTCCGGCGATATCTACGGATGGATCCGGCAGAAACAATTACCCAGCGATCTTACTGTCCTCCGGCCAGCGAAGGAAGACGAAACGGAAAAAGAAAAAGAAGAAGAAGACTGTGAGAAAACTTGGTATTTAAGACGAGAGAGAGAGGAGAGAGAGAAGAGGTGGGAAGGAAAAGAGACGGAGACGGGAGCGGAAACGGCACGCCGTTATCTACACTCACGGCGTCGCCTTCGCGTTTGGGCCTCCCTCTGGAAGTGGGTTAGATGGACACGTCGTCACCTCCAATGGAATTTAGTTCGCTCCTATAGAAATTTACCGATCCACCCTCATTGGACGGCTGTTAAGGCTGTTTGACTTGTCAAAGCGGGGCCCACGAGATAACGCAACATTTCCACGCGTCACGTTTCCTGGATTACGGGGAGAAAGCTGCTGGCTTCTCTAAAGTGAAGCTCCATTTGCTGTCGCAACCGGACAGCATACGGGAAAATGGCGTGGGCTGATTTTGATCGGACGGGTTAGATTAACCGCTTGCTTGATGATAAGATGAGCCTCGATTAATGGAGTGCAGTTAATCATAAACAACACAAGTGAGTGGTTTACCATCGCACTTACCTAACTTTGCATTAAGATCTAATTGACAATCTAAATTGTGTTTAATATAGTTCTACTGCTCATTTTATAAATTAAGTTTGATGTATATTTATTTTTTGAAAGAATTGTATGTCAATGGACGAATGAGTACCCCTCTTCCTAACAAGTATTTCATATATAAATCTTTAGCGTTGATGCATTAATATAGATTTTTTGAGTTTGTCTATGCCTGTAAAGTTTTCTCCTAAGAGAATCTTAATATCAAGCAAGCATATAGAAGAAGTGGAATGGCTCCTTGACGAATACATTTACCAAATAGAGGTTTTATCAAGTATGATAGTCCCGAATCCATTTTAGCTGGGGCATCACTTATCCAAAAGCCACAGTCTTCCCATCCGTCGGGTGGTCCAGATATTCTTCAAGTCTCATCTCATTATCTTACAATCATGTGTTCTGTTGACTGATGCACATGGATTGGTGGATAGCCATCGGTTTCTTGTGGGTTCTCAAATTTATATGCAGCAGCTGGCCCTGCTACGTACACTGAGCAGTTAGACAGTCCCATCTAGCTCGTCCAACACTGCACGAATGTACTATTTTATATATATAGGACTCGTTCAAAGTGCCGTCGATCGGTGTGCATGTAATAATAAAATGAGTAGAGCGAACTTGGAATGCCATTAATTTATGTGAGGTGGTGCCTGGCATGGCATCGATACAAGTTGAAGTGGCAAATTATTAGCAGAAATACGATGGCTCTGCTCCCGGGTCTTAAGGATAAATACTAATAAAAGTATGTTCTGTGCATTGTACGTCGAAGACATTGAAAACTGACGAGGAGTACGGGAAGTTAAAGCTGCAGTTTTGGTAGCGCATGCAGCCTAATAAATAGCTAGATAGCAGGTGTTAGTTCTCCATGGTACAACAAGTAGATGGAGCCATTTAACCATTTTCAGCGGGTGCATGATAATGAGAGTCGTCAGGAATCAAAAGGGAGGAGAGAGTGGCGTGGGTGTGGCAGAGCTGGTCCAGCAGAGAGAGTCACGGTTTTCTGAGAGGAGGGAAAGGAATAGAATGTGGTCACGATTCACGAAGGACGAACAGGGTGATCGAGAAGTATTAAAAGAAAGTGTTGTTCGTTCTTATGTCAATCTAGTTGTTTTTGGTCATTTCGTGAAAGTACATCATCCTTGTTATTTTGTCAATAAGGTTGTGTTAATTTTGTGATCGACATTCTCAAATTTTGTTCAACTGATGGAATTATTTGGAAATGCTAGCTTTGATAACGTGTACCCAAATACTCCAAATGATGGACTAGTACGTACAAAAGACAGATTTCTCCATTTACTTAATATAAAATTAATTAGAAAAAAAACAGAGTTGAAATAGAAGGAAATAAATTTTCTTTCCTTCCTAATTAATATATAAAATGTGTCAACGAACCAACACCTCCCAAAGGTAAGCTCGAGAGCTTGCAGTCAGATCCGCCGCGATTCACACGTAACTTGTTTAATAAAAATATAACAATTCACATGTGACACTCCATTTTGATCGCACTTTGTTTTTATTTTATAATTTGCATATTCATCAATATCTTTTTTTTAAAATATATAAGAGATCTGAAATACCTTAAAGTTTCAGATGATCTCGTATCCATCAATCTTAACTATTTTATTAATAAAACTCATTTTTTATATTCAAATCCAAGCCATGTTAAAACAAGCTTAAACCTCATCTGGTAATATCACACACACTTATGATTCTAGTAAGTATTTCATAAGGCCTCACTTCTAGATATTCAACTTGATTCACATGAATGAACAGATTAGAATTAATTACTTCAAGATTATAAAGACTTAGATATGCAAAATAACGAATAATAACTAAATAAAAACCCACTACAAGGGAGGCATTGTTTGAAGCCATTTGGAACTCCATTGTTTTGCTTTTCAAAGGTTAAAGTAGCTTCTCCCCAAGAGGACCTTGATTATCAGAGTCACATTTTGTGTGCCTTCCACCACACAACTTTCCTAGAC